>APFE030510866.1:0-16866 GCA_000404065.3 Pinus taeda
TGATTGTAGCAACTCCATCGCTGCTTCATTTGCTGGACAATGACTCCTCTTTGGACCTGGCTATTTCTCATCTTCATCATCATCCTTGAAGACCAATTGAAATTGAGCATATTCTCAGTTTCTACCTAGTTACAACTTTTGTTAGTATATCTGCAGGATTCTGGCTAGTGTGTATCTTTTCCAGCTTCAACTCCCCATCTTCCAACACTGATCATATGAAATGGTACTTGATTTGTATGTGTTTAGTCCTGGAATGAAATGTTGAGTTCTTTTCAAGATGAATGGCACTTTGGCTATCACTGTATAACGTGCCCATATCATGCTCCTTACCCAATTCACCCATAAACCTTTGTAACCAAATCATTTCTTTACTAGTCTCTGTGGCAATAACATACTCTGCTTCTGTTGTTGAAAGTGCAACAACACTTTAGATTTTTGAAACCCAACTGACAGTTATTCCACCAACAGTAAATACATATCCTGTAGTGCCCCTCATGTTATCTCTGTCACCTGCCATATCTGCATCAACATATCCCTGTAGAGAAATGTTTGAACCACCAAAGCATAATGCTTGATCTGTGGTACCTTTCAAATACCTAAGAATCCATTTCACTGCCATCCAATGTTCCTTTCCTGGATTGTTCATGTACCTGCTTACAACTCCCACAACATGTGCAATATCAGGCCTTCTGCAGACCATTGCATACATTAAGCTTCCAACTGCTGACGCATATGGAAATTTAGACATATAATCCATGTCTTCTTGGGTCTTTGGGCACATTTCCTTACTAAGTTTGAAATGACTAGAAAAAGGTGTACTAACTAGTTTTGCATTTTGCATATTAAATCTTTTGAACACCTTTTGTATGTACTCATTTTGAAACAATGTTATTTTACGATTTTTCCTGTCTCTAGTTATTCTCATACCAAGGATTTGTTTTGTGGCTCCCAAATCCTTCATTGCAAATGAATTTGCCAATTTTCTTTTGAGAACATTTATTTCCTACATGTCAGACCCTGCAATAAGCATGTCATCTACATACAATAACAATAGAATATAGATGCCATCATTTTTCTTTTTTAGATAAACACAATGATTAGAGTGACATCTAGTATAACCTTTTTTAGACATAAACTTGTCAAATTTTAGATACCATTGCCTTGGAGCCTATTTTAAGCCATACAACCTCTTCTTCAACCTGCACACTAGTTTCTCCTTCCCTTTCACTTCATATCCCTGTGGTTGTTGCATATATATCTCTTCCTCCAAATCCCCATGGAGAAGGGTTGTCTTTACATATAATTCCTCAAGATGCAAATCTTCAGCTACTACTAGACTTAGAATAGTTCTGATTGAAGTCATTTTAACAACAGGAGAAAATATTTCATCAAAATAAATACCTTTCTTCTGTGCAAACCCCTTCACCACAAGTCTAGCTTTGTACCTCTGTTTTCCTCCATCATCTTCCTTCAGCCTATAAACCAATTTATTCTTCAATGTAGTTTTTCTTGCAGGGAACCTGACTAAGTCCCAAGTCTGGTTATGCATTAAGGAGTCCATCTCTTCTTCCATGGCTACCTCCCACTTCTTCCTTCTTTCAACCTGCATTGCTACTTCATAAAATTCGGGTTCACTATAATCAGTCAACAATAAATAATATAATGAAGGAGAGTATCATTCAGGGTGTCTACTTATCCTGGTAGATCTTCTAACACCACTTTCAAGTGTTTGGGGTGTCTCTTGCTATTGTGGTGGTTTCTATTGTTGTGGTTGTTGATTATTATTATTTGTAGGCACCTTTACTTTTTCAGTGATTTCATAAAGAACTGCATATTCCTTGTTTTCTTTTCCTGCAACTGATTCTTATACAAGACCTTTTCATTGAATATTACATCTCTGCTCCTAATGATTTTGTGATTTTCGTAATCATATAAACGATAACCAAAACCATTATCACCATATCCAATAAAAGGTACATTTCTTTGACTTTGCCTCAAGCTTTGTTCTATTTTCTTTATCAATATGGACAAAGGCCTCACAACCAAAAGGCTTTAAAAAAGAGTAATTTACCTTTTTACCTTTCCATGCTTTCGCTGGAACACCACCATCCAAGGAAATTGAAGGCCCTCTGTTTATTAGATAAACAGTAGTATCTACAGCATCTACCCAAAACTATAAAGGCAATCTTGCATGCAATCTCATGCACCTTGCATGCTCCATGATTGTTCTGCTCATCCTTTCTAATGCACCATTTTCTTGTGGTGTTCCTGGAACTATCTTCTCTCTACGAATTCCATGCTCTTAACAATACCTATCAAACTCTTTGCTGCAATTTCACCTCCATTGTCTGATCTAAGACACTGCAATTTCTTTCCAGTCTCAATCTCAACCAAAGCTTTCCATTTCTTGAAAGTATCAAATACATCAGATTTATTCTTAATTCAATAAATCCAAGTTTTTATAGTTGCATCATATATAAAAGTAACATAATAACAAGAGCCACCGAGAGATGATACCTGAGCAAGTCCCCATACATCTGTATGCACAAGCTCTAGTTTTTCGCTCTTCTTTTCTTTCCCAACTCTGGGAAGTCTGACTCTCTTCTGTTTTCCATAAATGCAATTCTCGCAGAAGTCCAAATCAACATTCTTCAAACCTGACAACAAATTCCTTGAGTGAAGAATCTTCATCCCCTTTTCACTCATGTGTTCGAGCTTATGATGCCATAATGTTGCATCTGCTCCTTTGGAAGTTAAAGCATTAACAGAGTTAGAAATACCATTGCATAAATACAATGGCAACCTTTTCGCCTTTTGCTATTACCAGGGCTCCTTTGGTGATCTTCCAAGTTTTATCTATGAAAGTTGTCACACAACCTTCACCGCCTAACTGCCCGGTTGAAATCAGATTTTTCTTTAGATCTGGAACGTGCCCTACCTCCTTTAGTAGCCATTGGTTTCCATTCTGCTGGTTTAAAAGAACCTTACACATTCCAACAATTTTACAGGGTTTATCATCACCTAAATGAACTTGTCCAAAATCTCCTTGAACATAGTCATGAAAGTATTTCTTATCAGGTGTGGCATGGAATGAGGCCCCTAAATCTACCACCCATGAATCAATAATATTTTCGAAAGAAAGAATCAAAGCATCTTGTAACACCTCACCTGTCACATTTGCTTCATGATTGTTTTCTTGTTGTGCATCTCCTTCTTTTCCCTTCCGAGATCTACGGTCTTTCTTTAGGTGTCCTTTCTTTCCACATTTCCAACACAATATCCCCGATGTGGACTTCGATCTACCTTTCCTTGATTTACTGTGATATCCTTAGCTCTTTCCTCTTTCCATTTTTCTTCCCCTAGACTCTGCACTCAAAGCATTACCCGATGTCTCACCGGAGCTTTTCCGTCGCATTTCCTCACTAAGGATAGCACTGACAACATCATCAACCTTTAAAGTACTAGATCTAGAAACAGAGTTACTAATGGCCATTACTAAACCATTCCAACTTTCTGGTAATGAGCACAAGAATAACAAAGCTCTAAATTCATCATCAAAGTTTACCCCTACAAAACATAACTAACTTGTAACAGTATTAAAATCATTTAAATGGTCTGCAACAGATCCACCTTCTAACATCTTCATATTAAATAACCGTTTCATAAGAAATACCTTGTTTGAGGCCAAGGGTTTTTCATATAGTTTCTCCAACGCCTTAATCAAACCCTCTGTCTTTGTTTCCTTCGAAATGTTGAAGGCGACTGACATTGTGAGGCACAACCGTACTATTCTGAGTGCCTTTCTATCGAGAAGGTTCCATTCTTCATCTGTCATACCCATCCGCATCTTTGTTTTTTCACCCAATGGTAGGTATAGATCTTTCTTATACAGATAATATTCCATCTGCATCTTCCATAGCGAGAAGTTTTGGCCATTAACTTTCTCAACCCTAAACTTACCATCTTCCACCATTGCTCCCACTTGAACAAGGAACCCTTCTTTCTTGCGAGTTTACTTAGCCAAATAGACCTTCGGCTCTGATTCCAGTTGTTATAAAATTATATATTACGGAGCGATGGAACACATAAAATACTGCAGAAATATAAACACAGAAAAATGCATAAAACAAGAGAGACACAGATATACGTGGTTCATCCAGTTTGGGCTACATCCACCCCGAACATCCAGTCCTTTCTTTCTATTATCTAGCAAAATGAAAAGACAACCTATAGCAGATATGCTGTAATATCCTCTATTTTCTCTCACAGTCTCACCTCTCTGTTTCTCACTCAGAATACGTGTCTAGTACACAGCGTCAAATACAATGCCCTCATGCAAAGAGACGGGTTTCCTTCTAGGGCAAAAAACTCTAAACTAAACATAATTTCTACCATCAGAGCATCTGTCTAATGAATGTCCCATATTGACTAGAAATTACTATACTTTTACAAGGCAACTTTACATTTATTTTTAGCTTCGGGGGCGCTGCCCCCACAACCCCCGTCGAGGGACCACTGGCGCCCAAACCCCCTAGCCAGGGGGGATCAACCCCCCCAGACCCCTGCAAAGGGGACAAATCCTCCCCACACCCCCCACGTGGAGGGGTGTACAAACTTCCTCAGGTATACATCCGGCTAAAACAAAGACCTCTAGACAATCATGCTCCATACTCAACAGCTTGGTCTTGTAATTTTGACATATCATGTTGCATTTCTTCCTCTTCTTCACGTGTCATGCTAGAGATTTCAAGTTGCTTACTGGGTGTTTCCATTTTCTTTCTTCGGGGCATTAATCAATGCTAATAATTCTTCACTATTCCCTTTGAATTCCTTCAAAATAATTTTTCAAACCAATCTTATGCAAAGAAAAAAAAAAAAAACTACACACCGTTTTGTTTTCACTTTGTAAGAGATCGATATTGAATCTGTTGTATCTCTCTAACTACAAATCACAAATATTTGAAATCTCGTCCAGTGGTTGCCCTTTCAGTTCTCTTTCTGACCCCACAAGTCTGATCAATATTGGATTCTCCAAGGATGAGTTGTGTCAAATCTCCCACAATGACCTAATTATAGATGAGTTCAGTAGATTGAACTTGTACGACATGCCATGTGTCACTATTTTGACCTTAGTACTTGAAACTGATACATAGAAAGCTACAGGTCATCCTCTTTCTGAAAATTCTTACAAAATTTCAATATGATTCTTCAAACAAAAGTTATGATGATTTTCCCCAGGTTACCTATTTTGAATGTAATTCGGGAGTCTGCAAAAACCCTAACTTCCTCAAATCATGTCTTACAAATATAGCAAGAAACACTCTGAAATTCAGACTCGAAGTTAAGAACGATTTCGTCTCAAATGGGGTTTTTTCTTATCTTCTCAAACATCACAAAAAATAAAAAAAAATAAAAATAAATATAAATATAAATATAAATAAATAAATAAAAATAATAATAATAATAATAAAATTAAATTAAAAATTTAAAAACTAAAATTTAAAATTTAAAAATTTAAAATTTAAAAATTTAAAATTTAAAATATAAATAAATAAATATAAATAAAAATAAATAAATATAATAAAATAATAATAATAAATAAATATAATATAATATAATAAATAAATAAATAATAATAATAATAAAATAAATTATAGCGAAAATTCCACAATGACCTGTTTGGAGCAGCGAAACCCTAGAATCCAAAGCTCTGACACCAAATGTTAGGAAGCATCTCACAAAAAGATAGAAAAGATAGATCAACACCTTAGAATTCAGCCTCTTCAAGGGGACAACCTCCTTTACATTACACAAATGAACAATTCTTGGATGATGTAAATGACTAAACCTCTCTTCTATATATAGGAGTCTAAGGGGTCACAATATAATCAAGCCGACATAATAGTAATAACATAAGGGCACAAAAATAACAATAGTGGGTTTCTATGGGGCATACTAATAACAATATGGGGACAATAGGAGCACAATAATAACAATAAGGGATACAATGACAAGAGTAATGGGGTAATCACTAGTATTATAGGGGCCTAACACATAGAATCCAAATGGTTGTTTCAACCCAAATTTAATGTTGATGAAAGTATAAATGAATATAAGGTTGCGTTGGTTGTAAAAGGTTACTCACAAAAAGAGGGAAATGATTGCAATGAAACCTTTGCACATTAGCCTCAAAATATGAATGGAATTTACATCAACTAAATGTTAATTCTTCTTTTTTGAATGGGAAACTAGAATAATAATTACATCATGTTCATCTACAAGAATTTGTTAAGAAGGCTCAAAAATAAACTCATAGTATAATGTGGGCAAAACATCTTTAAAGGTAAAAACTTTACCAATGCCTTCTAGGGTAAACATGTTAGCATTGTTTTTTATTGAAAACTAGAAATCCAACTAAAATGTTATATCATAAGACTTGTTTTTAATCGCTTTATGATTAGACACCATCAACAATCAATTTATGAATACTTGGAAGAAAAACAATTTATCATGTTCCGAAAGAAGATAGGAGAAACTTCATCGAAAAGTTATCAAGTGTTATTTCATTTCTTCTTGTTCTAATCATAAATCATTTAAATTGTTTGATCCTTGCACATATTTCTTTTGCAAGAAGAAATGTGTTATTTCATGAGCACAAAAAAGAAGGCCATAAGGCAAACAGGTATGACGCATGAGATATTACTTATGATTATGATGATGTTAAATATGAAACATATGAAAAGTAGGAACACAAAGGGGAGAAATAATTTAATGACATGGACACCTCTAGAAGCCACAACACACTAAGAGGAAGATATGATTCACCACCAAGCAGTAGAAGAGATGAAATAAGTGAAGCACCAAGGAGGTCATCCCACCAAACTCAACCACCAACGACATTTAAAGATTATGTCTTAATGAATGAAGTAATTAATGTCATAGAACCTTTTCATTTAAAACAAGCTAGTAAGCATAAAGACTGGAGAGTTGCAATGAAGGAAAAATATGAGTCCATAATGAATAATGATACTTGGGAATTAACATAATTCTCTGAAAATAAAACACCCATAGAATCCAAATGGTTGTTTAAACCCAAATTTAATGTTGATGAAAGTATAAATTGATATAAGGTCGGGTTGGCTGTAAAAGGCTACTCACAAAAAGAGGGAAATGATTATGATGAAACCTTTGCGCCTATAGCTAAGTTAAATACAACTAAATTAATGATTGCATTAGCTACAAAATATGAATGGAATTTACATCAACTAAATGTTAGATATTCTTTTTTGAATGGGGAACTAAAAGAAGAATTATATCATGTTTATCTACAAAAATTTGTTAAGAAGGCTCGAAAATATCTTGTTTGTAATATAAAGAAAGCATTATATGGGTTGAAATAGGCACCAAGATCATGGTATGTGAAGATAGAGTCTTCCTTTCTCCAAAAAGGTTTTGTAAAAAGTAAAAGTAACCCTAAAATATATAAAGATAAACCATAAGGGGAATATTATTTTGATTTCCTTGTATGTTTATGATCACATTATAACAGGAAATGCATTTGGGTTGATTGATGATGTCAAAAGAGAGTTTTCTTTTTCTTTTTCTTCTTTATCATGTGGACTACATTAATCAGAAATTACATCAAGCTTGACCTTTGGCTTGAGAAACCAAAACCTAGGGGCATCTAAGTAGTCAAAATCACCCAAGGACCACACCCATCTTGGGCCACAACAACCCTTAACATGAATAGAAATTTTCCCATGATATTTTGAACCGATGACCTTCACATCATGTAGTGACTTAACAATACACCCCATCGTCGTTTATTCTACACCCTATGGGCCATTGTCATACGTTTTTGAAATGAAAGACCTTCTTGAATTACATTATTATTGAGGTATTGAAATATGGAGAGAATCTATATATACATTAGTTACACAATGAAAATATGCAAGAGAGATTCTCGAGAGGTTCAAAATGGATCAGTGTAAAGCAATGTTAGTACCTTTACAACATAATACCAAAATTTACAGTGATGATGGGACAAGAGAGGTGGATGGTACATTGTATCATCAGTTGGTGGGAAGTTTAAACTATCTCACAATAAGTATGATAGACATAGCATGTATTCAATGAGCATCCTAAATCAATTTATGGCCAAGCCTCTTAAAATCCATTATGACGTAGTGAAGAGAGTCCTTTGATATTTGGATGGCGTTTTTAACATTGGTATTAAATATACTGATGATTTTGATGTTGAGTTGGCAAGCTATTATGATTCATATTGGGCCAAAAATGTTGATGACAAAATATCAACCTTAGGATATGCATTCAGCCTTCGTTCCCAGATTATGGCATGGAGCAGCAAGAAACAACTTATTATTTCTTTGTCATCAACGGAAGTTGAGTACAAAGCCTTTTGCAAGGCTATTTTTGAAGTAGTATGGTTGAGGTGATGTCTTGAAGAAGTGAGATAAGTATAGAAAACACTAAAAATTATCAAATGTGATAATCAAAGGCCCATCAAGATAGCCAACAATGATGTATACCATGCAAGATCAAGACACATTGAGTCACTATAATTTTGTTATGGAAAACTTGTAGTCCAAAGAAATTGATTTAGTTTATTGTAATACCAATGAAAATGTGGTTGATGTCTTTACAAAGCCTCTTGGGAAGGAAAATTTGAAGTATGTAAGAATTTATTAGGCGTGGTAGAAACCATATTTCTCCAATAAGTGGAGACGTGCCATAACTCCCATCTCTTATCTGACCTATAGAAGCCACATAACATCAATTCATTTTTCATCAATGATTATGAATTAGCTTAAAAAAAAGAACACGTGATTAACTTGATTGTGTTGTGGTCATCTTATGACATATTATAGGAATAATGGAGACATATAGAATCTCCAAATATTAGAGTTGATTATGTGATTTTAAAGTTATGTTTGCATTAATTTTCCTAATTAGTCCTTGTTAGTTTTAGATCCTATATTATAGGATTATGTTAAACTATATTTTAATCCTATATATTTAATTGATTATCATATTTGTGAATGTAAGTGTGGGTGGAGCAGTATCGTGCATGAGTATTGTCTCCCAAGAGACCCACAAATCATCTTCCAATAATTTGTCCTCCATAATTTTTGAGTCAGATTACTTCTCGATGTTTGTAATTATTTCTACACTCCTCGTCATGATGAACTCCATCCTTTTCCTCTCATTGTTTCCTGGTAATATAGTCATTCCATCCACCTCCCTTGCCCTTATTGTTGCCCGCACAATTGATTTTATTCGTTTCACACTGTTTTTAGATTCTAATTCCTAACTTCCATTATAAGTTTAGGAGGTCCAAGCTCTGAAGTAGCCTACTCTTTTTCATACCCTCTCCCACACTAGTTTCAATCCAAGGTTCTCCATCCCCATAGTGTTATTATCTCAGTTGTCTTTCATGCTTCCAAACTCAATTATGGTTTGGGTATGAGCTTGTGTTCATAGAGGAAGAGGTGGATGCGGGGTTATGGATGGCGCATGAGCTAGATACTAAGTTGAGTCCTCAATTGGTCAGCTTTAGGTGCATACACCATATGACATTAATCATTGAGTTACAAATGATTGAGGATGAAATAGTTCAGAAGCACACTATTTAGTCCAACTCGGAGTTTTTGTAGATATTATAGCTTGGGTTCATAACATCGACCACACTTGTGGCTAGCGGAGTCAATATCTCTGCATCGTAAATTTATAATGGCCTATGAAGCTTTTGTTGGGAAAATTCTTGCTTGATAAGAACGAAACAGAAGATAAAATAATTATGATGTTTGATGAAATCAAATTACAAATGTAGTACTTGGGTCATCACAAGTAACTTAAAATAAAGTTACTAATCAAATGTGAACTATTATCTCAAAATATTAATTCTGGAATAACATCTTTTTGTTGGGGTAAATTTTAAACATTTTTTAATAATTTTGTTAAAGGTAAAATAGCATGACAGTGAAAAACCTTAAAATTCCAATGGTTTTCAGGCATGGAATTAAAGATAAGATATCATGTCTCTAAGAAGCCTTAAAATTCCAACGATTTCCAGGCATGGCATTAAAGATAAAATATCATGTCTCTGAAAAACTTAAAATTCATATTAAATTAACCATGGTGTTAAAGAAAAAAAATTATAACTATTTTCAAACATAGTATTAAAGATAAATTTCATGACTTTGAAAAGCCTTACAATTTTGACAATTTTTCAACCATGGAAGTAGAACCGAAGATCATGACTACAAATATCCTCAAGTTTACAACATATTTCAACCATGGCGTTATGGAAAAAATTTATGACTAAAAAAACTTTAAAAAATGAACACCTGAATGTAAGAGTCATTATACCAAGAGTAATTTATTTTTTAAATGCTAAAAGTATAGAAATTCTAAAATCTTAATACGATAATTGACACGTTGCAACAAAAATTTAAAAATCAACCATCAAATTGACACGTAGTGTAGGCAAACTCAACCCATTGTAATGAAAACTCAAAGATCATCCATGGAATTCACACATTATGGGGGGACTTGGTCCATTATAATGAAAATTTTAAAATCAACTATCAATTTGACACATATTGAGATCAAGTTGCTAATTGAAGATTGACACGGGCCTGCAAAAAAATAAATGAAAAAAAAAGTAATAAATTAAATAATAATAATAAAGATTAAAATGAAAAATGAAAACAAAAAAAATCATTTGAAAAACATAACGTGAACAAATAAATAAATAAATAAAATATATAGAATATAATATAGATAATAATAATAAAAATAATAATAATAATAAATTCAAAACTTATGAAAAACAAATAATAAAATATAATAGAAAATAAGAAAATAAATAAAAAAAAAAAACACATATAAAAAAAACAAAAAAAAATAAGATAACAACAACACGACAACAACAAAAATAAAAAAGCAAATATTAAAATACTTTAAAAAATACAATTTAAAAAAAAAAATTAAAAAATTAAAAAATAAATAAAAAATCAAGGCACTAGGCCCTACGCAAGCAAAGTGGATTTTAAGAATCAACATTGCTTGTTTGTGAGGCCTCAAAACTTGGGTGGAGTTACGTGCAGCTCCCCCTCGACATGGTCGTTTCTTACCCTTGCCCGACCAGGCCCCGCATGACCCTTCATTTATTTTTTAGATATTTTATTTATTTTTGTTTCCTTTGATTATTTTTAATGTTTTCCTAATTATTTTTAATGTGTTTTTTAAATATCTTTTATTTTAATAATTTTTATGTTTATAATTTAATTTTTCTAAAAAAATTGTTTTGATGTTTATTATTTTAAATGTTTTTATTATTTGTTATTGGTTGTTTTCAATCTTTTTAATTAATAATATTTTTTAATTTTTATGTTTTTTATCCATTTTTTTGGATTTTTTGTATTAATATGTTTTTTTGTTAGTTTCTAAAAATTTGGCTCGATCAATTTTTTTTTGAAAAAATAAATAAATAGTCGCCATCTTAAAATATAGAATTCATAAAAATCATAAATTTGATATTTCTAATTTATTTATTCAAAAAATTTTATAAAAAAAATATTTAACAGTCAATTTTCCGGCGAAAATCCTAAATATGTATTTTTTAATTAATCTATATGCAAATGTCTAATTTGTGTTGAAATATATTTTTAGTGGAAAATATTGATGTGTATTGAAATATAATTAATGATATATAAAAATATACAAACCTAACTACAAAAAACTAATATTATTATTTTTTTAACTTGGAGAAGAAATTTAAAAATTCATTATAAAAAAACATTGAAAAGCAAAAAAAAAAAAAACATATTTGGAAAGCCCTTAGAAAATAAATATACTCATAATGGAAAATAAGAAGCTAAATAAGACAATTTGAAAAATGGTCAAATAGTCAAGATTTAAAAAAAAAAGTGCATACATAAGACATGAGAATATTCTAAGTGTCAAAAATATGCTTTAAAAAAATTTATTGGTTCTTTTCAAAATTTGCATGAAAATCACCAACAATTAAGAACTTATACATAAGACATGAGAATATTTTAAGTGTCAAAAATATGCTTTAAAAAAATTTATTGGTTCTTTTCAAAATTTGCATGAAAATCACCAACAATTAAGAACGTTATCTGTGCTTAATACGTTATAAAAGTTAAAATGTAAAAAGAAACTCTCTAAAGAAGGGGTTGATGTTACATCAGAACTTTTCAAAATCAACATGAAAATCACTAACAATTAAAAAATATTGTTCATATGTAATACATAAGAAAATTTAAAATGTCAAAATATACTTAAAAATGATATATTCTAAATTAACACTTTTCAAAATCATATAAATTTTTGTGGTCTCAAATTTTTTTTTGAGTACTTGATACGATTCTAGTTTAATCGATAACCATGTTCTAATTGAAACAACATAACATTAACATAACATGAGGAGTAAGTGACAATAAAAAATTTTTCTAATATAATTTAATTTCAACCTACACAAATTTATTCAATAAAGAACTCACTCTCAATATACTCACCCTATAACTTTGATATACGACTTCCTTTTGCACCATTTTAATTTTACATTTTTCTTTGACAAAAGGCTTAATGCACCACCAATTTCCTCATTAGAAATCAATGGCTTAAATCAGGTCATGAATGTCATGTTCCAAATACTTTTTAAAATAAAAATGGGTTGGAATTCTCAAATTTTTAATAACTTTAAAAATTTAGAAATTATCCATATAATTAATTTATCAAAATTATATGTAGAGTTGAAATGGAATTCTTTATTAGTGTAACTTTGATTAACTTTTATATGGAAGAAGATGTATGGTTTCAATCAATTATAACGGAAAAATATGTTTATATAAATATAAACAATAATATATGTAATTTTGAAAGTGGAATAATATATGTTTATATAAATATAATTTATATGAATATTCATGTGGCATAGAATAGATGGTGATAGGGTGTATTATTAAGGTATTTTGTGATGTGAAAGTTATCGGTTCAAAATTTTGCATACAAAAATCCAGTCATGTTAAGGGTTGTTGTGGCCCAGGTCTGGTGCAATGCGTCACTGATTTTGATGACTTAAATGCCCATGAGTCGTCAAGCCAAAGATTAAGCATACAATCACCTCAATACTCACACAACGTAGCAAAGAAAAAAATATTATTTATTATTTTATTATTTAAATTTATTTTAATTTTTTTAAAACTATTTGTATTTATTTAATTAAGTTTTTCTACAAAACCAGTAAAGGAACATATATAACATCCTATTCTGTCGTATAAATAAAAATAATAAAGCTAAAACAAAAGGAATAATATACATAAAAATAAAAATAACTTCAAAACGAAATAGTAAAAATAAAAATTCTACATCATTATTATTATTTTAATATATTTCTTGCCTATGCAATCCTACATTTTGTTTATATTTAATATTACCATTAAAAATACATTTTGTTTATATTTAATATTAACATTAAAAATAACTTGAAACCATGCATAATTAGTATCCTCAATTTCTACAAAGATGAGGCATATATTCTTATTGCGTTTTACGATATAATAGAGGAGCTTATTAGGTTTTACTGTTTAACAACATAGCTTAAAGTAGAATGCCTTAACCACTTACCTTATATATATCAAACTAGCCTAAATCCATCTTAACTCGTGATCTATCTAGTGTTGAGAGGAATCAAATCTCTCATGGTGCAAACATCTTTTTTGAGTGCATAACTTGAAAAAATGTTTGCACCTCAAGATACTTGATCCCTCTCTGCACTTAATAGATCTGAAATAAGATGAATCCCTTATATATAATATATATATATATATATATTATATTATTATAATATATAAGCTTGGTAGTTACGAAAATCTCCTTGAATATCTGTTTCTAAAAAGTAAAACCTAATAATCTCCTCTCTGATATTGTAAAACTCAATAAGAACACATACCTTTGTCTTTGTCGTAGTAAAGGATATTAACTATCCTTGGTTTAATTTTATTTAAATTAATGTTATCGTTCAATATAAACAAAATTTAGGATTGCATATGCTATATTTTTTTTCATGCTAGCATTTCTCTTCAAACTCAAGAGTAAAATTTCTAACATATGAAACAAAATGAATAACGTAAAAAATAACCTAGAATAATCTAATCTTTGAAGATTATGTAAAAACACAAACAATGTTATTTTTCCCAAGTTTTACGTGGAAGGCATGCATCCATAGAGTTATAAAGTCTCCATGTAGTGTACTTTTATTGAGTGGTCTTCGTTGCCAAATCAGATATGAAAATTTCTCATGGTTATGATATTTGTGGTGGAAATTAAGATTTATTTTGATCTAGCTAAAATCTTTAATTGTAATAAATATCTGACATTAACGAAAAATACCTTTAAATAGGCTACATTAGAGAAGAATACCATGAGAAAAACTATGGGTTGTGAAAACCTGGAGCCCAAAAAGCTCTATCCACAAATTTACTATTTTATTTCAATTTTTTTTAATTATTAATTTTTTTAAGTTTATTTTTTAAATAAATTTTACCATTAGATAAGAATATTATAGGAAAAACTACAAATTGTGAGAATGAGACCAAAAAGTTCCATCCATAAATCCAATATTTAATATAAAAATTTATTTTAATTAATACTAATATTTTTATTTTATTTTATTTTATTTTTATTTTTATTTAATAATTTTTTAATATATTTGATCCATGGAGAATAAAACATGGAAAAATTATGAATTTTGTGAACTAGAGCCCAAACTTTCTATATAATTACTATTTTTATCTCAATTTTTTCCTTAATTTTTTATCTTTTGTGTAATTTGATAAAGTCAAAATGTTTAAAAACTATTTACATATTTAACTTTTATACATTTAAATATCTAACGCTTCCACATCTAACACCGTGACATCGAGCATGCTAAGCTACACTCTCCCTGCATACTAAGCCTCTAAAGTGCCCTATTGAGCAAAAAAAATACATGAAACTAAAAATCACGATAATAAACATAAAAATAACTTCAAAAAAATAATAATTTCTAGATTTATTATGATTAATTAAAATAATAATTCCTATATTATTATATTATTAATTTTTGTGGGGTAGTTAATTCATGTCAATATAGCCTATTTAAAGGGGAAAATTAAATCATCCTAGATCCATCTTAACTTGGGATGAAATCTCTTTTCACTTTTGCACCTCGAGAGATTTGATCCCTCTCAGAGATTGGTAGATCTGGAGTTAACATAGATCTACCTAGCTAAGATAATCTTAAAATAATTTCATCAAGAGATGTTTACAACTCAATATAAAAATTATATTGTGATGTCCTATCCTCTAAACTAGTATATACAAGAGCCACATGGTGTCAATGTCACTACACTTGTTTGTTTGCACATCGCCACCACGTGGATTTTGTTTATTGTGTAAAAATGACAACGTGCTTATCATCAGCATAATATTTTTAATAAAAATTGATATATAATTAAAAATGAACAAAATTTTTATTAGTTTGTATTATATACAATTAAGATTATATTTTTTAATGAAAGATTTGCATTTCAATGATTTTTTTTATAAGTTAAAATGGATAATAATCTCAATTTAAGAACAGAAAACTTGATATATGAGACTTATTTGTAGGTTAACGTACTTACCTTTGAATCTATGACTTATTATAAGAAAGA
This sequence comes from Pinus taeda, assembly GCA_000404065.3. NCBI lineage: Eukaryota > Viridiplantae > Streptophyta > Pinopsida > Pinales > Pinaceae > Pinus > Pinus taeda. Next base: position 15,744 of record APFE030510866.1, read on the forward strand.
ACATGGTCTTAACTGTTCGAACCTTTCAATGGTGTGCTACACCTAGCAAGAAGAAAAAGAAATTACACTGTGAAAGATTTTAACTTTTTAATATATAATAAATTTGAAATGAGTATAAATTTAAATTAATTTAATTTTAAAGATATTGTTGTGGAGAAGTTAAGGTGGGAGAACATGGTGAACATGGTGCAGTAAGATCCAAATAGTAAGATATTGATTTAAAAAATCTTGTTAATTTATCATATACTATCACAAAAGTTGTTGACACTTGCACGTGGATGGATGTGAAATTTTTGTCATCATTAATTGTCCACTTTATTGCTACACGACAAGCTTATATTACTATCTTACTTGAATTCGAAGCTACCACATGGGATTTGAATTGTAGTCCATTAGAAATGAAACTCTTGATTGTATCATTTTATTTGAAATGTATCTTTTTTTTTTCGGCAAAGACTAATTCTATTAACTGAAAATCAAAATAAAATTACAAGGGGTTGAGGCCTCGGGCAGCATCAACTAAGAGCGTTCAACGCAGCAAAACTGTCCTGGGTAAGGGAGAACCAGTTACAGTAAGAAAGAGAGCAGATGTAGGAACCAGAAATTAACCAAAAACACATGAGGAAGATGTGATATAACCATCTAGCAAGAAATTGAGACCATAAAGAGAGACAGAAACGCTGTCCAAATTCTCGAAAGAGCTTTATACTGCCGCCCACCAGGAAGAAGAGCGAACCCACCTGGATATAGTACCTGAGCCGAAGCTGCAACCAAAACCGCCTGAAATTGATCATACGAGTCATCAGAAGAAAACTGGGAATATCTGTACAGGCCCAGGTGGCCTCATATTGCCACTCCTCCTTCGGAGGCTCCTCCACCACCGGGCACGCGTTGCCAACCCACATTTCATCATTTCCGGCTTATCCGCATAATTGTCACCTGGGTGCACTGACGAGGGATGAATGTCACTGGAATTACCTTCCCTGATCTTCGAGCCAAAGGCTCCAGGAGATTGAGTATCGCTGGGAGCACCACCCTTGTCAAGCAGCTCACCAATCCTTTTCTCCTAGCTTCCCTCCGCCTGAAACTGCTCACTGCTCTGGCTGCCTGCCTCTCTGAGACC
>APFE030510873.1:8441-23507 GCA_000404065.3 Pinus taeda
CCCCCCCCCCTAGAGGGGGATTGGGCACAACGCCCCCGAAGATAAAAATATATGTAAAATTGACTTGTAAAATGTTGTAATTTAGTAGTCAATTTGGGTCGTTTATTAGGCAGAGGTCTGATGGTAGAAGTTATGTTTAATTTAGAGTCTTTTTCCCTAGAAGGCAACGCCTCACTATATATGAGGGAATTGTATTACATCTATATAGATCTATATTCTAAGTGAGAAAGAGAGAGGAGATTGTGTGAGATCGAAGAGGGAATTATAGTGGATCTACTGTAGGTTGTATCTCTTCATTTTGCTGGGTAATATAAAGGGAAGGATGGGCTATTTCTCCATGGACATAGCCAAAATTGGGTGAACCACGTATATATGTGGATCTCTTGTTTTATATGTTTTCTATGTTTATATTTCTGCAATATATTTTATGTGTTTCGTTGCTCTGTAACATATAATTTTCTAACAATAGGCCTCACTCTGTCATCTATTTACTTTAAGGAAATGCATTGAGTTCCTTGTCTCTATGTTGTTCTAGGTTATCCACTGACCTAGGGGAGATACTTTTGTCCACAATCACAAATCTCGTATAACATGAAAATTTAGTAGAACCTATTGTGGTTCCTTACAACATATATGAAGGTACAACTACAAATTAATTAATTTTAAGTTATGCTTTTAACATATTTGATGTTAGTATCGCTAATTCAGATAGCCATGATGATGAATGTGATAAAATAATGATTCTTCAAAAAGAATATGCGTAAAAAATAGTAGTAATTGAGGAATTATCTATTGAAGTGAGTATGTTAATAGTTTCATGTAGGAATCATGAAAATATTTTTCATATCTTTAACTAAAAGGACAATGCACTTAGAGAGGAGATCCATTACCAAAAGATTCAGCGATAGGAGGCCAAAAGAATTCAAACGTGGAAAGTGAAGTAGTCTCCATGAGGAAACAATTAGAGAAGAGCAATGATCATTTGAAGAAAGATAAGAGAACTAAGTTGTTTGAAAAAATGATTCAAAGCCAAATATTCCCTATGATCATATATGGTTTTAATTTTGGAGAGTCTAGTTCATAACCAAGCAAAAAAACAATGAAGAACCAAAGAAGCCCACAACAAAGATTGTGACCAGCAATAGTAGCGAGAAGATAGAGAGACAAAAAATATATCAGTAGAATCCAAGAATACAAAAAGGTGAGGAGAATTCATATCTATAAGGTCATTCTCTCCTAAGGTTGATAGTAGCATAATTTAGAGGATTCAAAACTCATTTGTCCCATTGATGGATGAGATTGTGTGCTTCATTTGTCGCAATATTGGACATGTGGCAACTACTTGTAGTAGAAGAATTCACACATCTATGTAGCAGTTTGATAAACCAAGAAGAGCACCCTTTTTCATGTATACAAGTGCATTTAATGGTTATTTTTATGATTGTAACCTATTTGGCCACATGACCATTGATCATAGATCTAGCACGACGAGATGGAAATCCAACATGAGAAATAGAAGATAGGATCCTTTGGCTTCATATCTTGGTCATATATAGTTTTATGTGTGCCACAATTTTGGGAACATGGCCAAATATTATATGTTGTCTATATTTTTCAAGCCATCCAATCAAAAAGAGAAGACATAAGAGAATGTTCAACCAAGAAAGCAGTCAAAGACCATGTTATACGAGATTTACAATTACAGACAAAGTATATGCCCTAGGTCGGTGGATAACCTAGAACAATAGAAAGACAAGGAACACAATGATTTTACTTAAAGTAAATAGATGAGAGAGTGAGGCCTAACTGGAATCGTTAGCACAATTTTCTCCTTATTTAGCTTGAAATCTCCAATTCTAGTTATGAATGCCAAAATTAGAACCTGCACAGTGAGATAACACGAGCCAACAAAGTACAAGATCTATGCAATATCATCTAAATAATTCATTCAATAGATCGACTTGGTATCGAAATAAGTGAAATAAAAACATCACATATAGGAAAACAATGAATTATTTGCATTAATATAAATGGAAGAACATTACACCCATAAGTATAATTTGATCTTGTAGAATAGATCCTCCAAGTTGTTGACTTGTCCTTTCCTTGTCACAATATACATCTCTAGTCACCCTAAATGCATGAGATGATAACCACTCACTACAATAGTATAAGGGCATAATTACTCTCCAAAAGGAAACCCCCAACCACATAGAAGGATGGGAATATATAGAGAAGTAGGGTAAGCTGGGAGTTCTTATCCAATCACCAATCTAGGGTTTGAGATCCACCTTTGATGGAGGGATAAGATCAAAGGATATGTGGTGAAAAGACCTAAGTAAGGTAGGATAGGATCTGAATGTTTTATCAAGGGTAAGCAGTTAAAACAAATTATGGAAACTCTTATAAGGGGAAGCTTCCAGAATCTTGATCACTCTCTTGGATTTATAGAACCAACATAGGTGCAAATGGGAGCAACCTACTGTTGACCAACGCATGCCACATTGGTGCAACCTGTAGGTGATCACATCCCACTAGGCATATGGGGAATGTTGGCCCTAAAATTGGCTCAGATGATATAGTTTAGGGTTGAAATTCTAGGGGATGAAGGGAACATTCTTAGGGCTTTGTGCAAGATGGTGACAAGGGGAAATAAGATGGTGATTGAAGCCATTGGGAGGCTCATTTATTGGATGTGACAAAATGGACTATAATAGAATGCCCCCCTAAAGCACAAAGTCAAAGAGGATGGCTGATGAATGAAATGATTTACCTTATGACCAATTAGGATCAAGGACAACTAGCAAGCTTCATATATTACAATACATTTAAAACATGAAATATTTATTTACTGAGGGATGCATACACTTACTCAACTCATAATCTAACATAACATGTACAATGATTAAAAGACACATCCACAGATGCAACTCGTGGACCCATGACTAGATGAATGTCTATATGATCATGCCCTTCATACATTGTGATCTTTGTATAACTCCTGAAATTGCAGCCCGAATGGATGAAAGTAGATCCAAGGTATTCTATGTCATTCACATGACAAATAAATGCACAAGTTTAACCATGTGAATCAATGAGTTGGAGTTGAACATGGTAGACACCATCTAATTACTGACCAATGATGTAAGCCATTAACAGACGCAAGAGAAAACACAGATGATGTTAATGGATATTAAGGAACTATAATACAATCTGTATGGTGTGAATAAATGAGTTGATGTTGAACTCTACACATAATCTTTCATTCAAACACCATTGATGTAAACCTATATCCAAGAGCAAGGAAAAATTCCATTGATGTATGCAAGCACCAAGGTACCAAAGGTGTGCTTTTAAGTCAACTTCTTGGATGATGTGTTGATGTCGACAGGAAGCAACCTGTCACAGGAGGGCATTGATGTATCCCCCATCAATGACACAAAATGGGTATCATTATTAAGACAAAGTGATCATAATGATGTTGACATGGAACTAGATCAGGAAAGGAAAACATGAAATGAATGCTTAAGAGTATTGTAGTAGATATCAACTGAATGACATCTATTGAACACATCAGAGACATTGAATGGAGTTGGCAACATTGATCCAAAACCGAGATGGAGGTTCTAAAAAGGATATGATAACTAAAAGACAAGAAAATTACCCAACCTAAAATCCATGGAGATGAAGTGGAAGAGTGTCGTGTTCAAGAGTGACTCACCGCCATTAGCAAAATTGAATCCCTTGTTTTCCCAATTTCCCCAACCATATTGGTCAATACTTCTTTATTTTTTTAACAAGCTTGAGGACGAAAAAATATGCTTGATCTGTAAGTTCATCCTTTGGATGAATCCCTCAGATTATATTTAATGAACCTTGAGTAGTGGTTTGGCCACGTCATGATTGACGCATCCATTATTGTTTAGTGTTTTTACGAGTCAAATGAAGTTAAAATTCAACTTCTTATTCATGTTTAGGGAGTTTGAAAAAGAGGCGGAAAAGAAAACTCTAGATGTCCCTTTTCATAGGTAGTCCCTTAGGTCTAAAAAGGTAGAAAACAATACCCAAGAGAATCTCTTAGTCATGTTCGACTAAGATATTCCTTTTTTGTAACTAGTCTATCTCAGTCCAGAAAAGGGATAAACTTATACTTAGTAGATGTATTTTCATTTACTTTTATGAGTTCAAAAGGATAAGTGCTCAACAATCTTTTCATATTTTGGGAGTCTAAAAAGAGCTGAAAGAAGCCTCCTCTTGGAGGAATGAGTAGTATAAAGGATAGAAACTAGTTCTAATCATGATGGAATTACTCAAAACATGCAAATGTCAAGAGGCTGACTAGTATGACCACTCATCATAGATGTTCCCTAGTCAAGGGTAAAAACCAAGTGAAAGAATATGATTGGCCAAGAAGGTGGTGATGATGGAATGCATAAAGCAAGGCTCATCTATAAAAAAAATAAGATAATAAAAATGGTAATCACGAGGGATAAAATGGGAATAGTTTCATTTTTATAGAAGCTTGAAACATTGGAAACTATGCTTGAAATTGGTTTCATTTTTACAAAATCTTGAAACAAAGGAAAACTAAGTTTGATATAAGTTTGCATGCCTCCATCATAATGATTCAATTTTAGGTACATGCCCCCCAAAATTCATTTTATGCACCTAAGTAAACTATTGGTCACTAACAGGTGGATGGAATGAAGGTTCATTTATGAGATCAAGTGGAAGACTTGACTGGGAATTTATGAGATCTAATCAAAGGCTAGAATTGGAAGGGGATTTGTTTCATTTTTTAATGAGTTTGACATAGGAAAATAACTATTCTCATGACACCTTGTTTCATCTTTTAACAAGATTGACACAAGACAAGGAACACTCGGGGACCTTGTTTCATTTTTTAATGAGCTTGACACAAGAACAGGAACTATCTTCTGAAATCTTGTTTCATTTTTTAAGGAGCTTAACACAAAAAAGGAACTTTGATCCAAAATATTGTTTCATATTTTAAGGAGCTTGACGCAAGAAAAGTGGTGGGCATGGAATCCCCACACAGCAGGTTTTGGGGCTCAAAGCCCAATTTTTGGTCAAATAATGTTGTAAGACTCTGCAAATTATGGGCGCGGAGCACGAAATGTATGTTGAGTCATAGGGTTGTTCACCCTAAGTTTTTTAATGTAATGTAATGTCAGCCTACCCATGGTCCATGGACCATGGGATTGTATAAATAGAGTGAGGCTCTAAGTTGTAAAGAGAATTCGATAGATGAGAGGAATCAATGGATTGATGTAGTGATCTAGTAAATAGAGAAGAAGTGTAAGTGTCTTGGGTCATAGTAGTAGGAAGAGTCTCTGCAACTGAGTGCACAGAGGCCTAGTAGAGTCCGCAGACCCCTGCAGCTGAGTGCGCAAGGTGAAGTTGAGTTTGTAACCCAAGAAGAAGAATAATAAAGAGAAGTTTGATTCCAAATATTGTGTATTTGGTTTTGTACAATTTTCTATGCATTTATATGGTTTTGTTTATCGCGTGCACTTATATGAAAACTGAACACTGTTAAGTATAATTGGGCTCATGTAAATAAGCTAAGTACTTGGATAATATCAGATTAATAGTAAGAAACTTGGGTAATAACACGGATCGCGCCTCGAGAAGGGTTGCACGAAGGCAACATTGCAGGCTGCAAGGTATTGATAGGTGCACATAGTGACGTGCATGCAGGGTCAAACCGCAGACCACTCAAAAACCATCAGACATCTCTAGGGTGCAGAAACCTAGTTCTAGCACCCTCCCATACTACCTCGGGTGAGACCTTAGTCTATGCTCTGCAGACTGTTGCCGAAAGGGCTAGTACTACTGGGATTTGTTTGGTTAAATCATCTATGAACCTGGGTCAGGCCCATGAAAGCCAACAAATGGTTCCATTGCCGAGACTAGGATCTCCATAAGGGATGCCTAATGATGTGCCACTGGAATCCAATAAAGAAAGAAATTGAAGGCTAGTTGGACAAAAATATTCACAAGTTCGCGGTGTAGGAAAACAAGAATCCACGAGTATCTAAGGAACAGTGGTTGTAGCGCTACTTATATATGGAAATCCATGAAATTTTCTTTGCATCCTTTCCTTCTGAATTGTATGAGTGGATCACGAAGCTATCAAATTGTAAGGGAAGGTGTATGCACAATAAACTAATTGTGTGGACTCTGGAATCAGTGCGCAGACTAGAAGCGTCAGGAGATAAGATCGTGCGATCTATGGACCATTGGCGCGATTGAATTATAGGAGGATTTATCATTGTGTTTGCGGTAGATACGACCGTTAGGTACAGTGAGGTGGAGCAACGCTTCCTCAAAGGAACGCAAGGTAAGTATATTAAACTTTTAACACTTGGATTAAGATGTTATTGTGTGAAAAGCGGGTTATGTTAATAAATTAATGTTTGGGACTATGCGAAGTGGGAAGATCTATAGAAGCTTGGGTAGTGAAGAATTAGAAATCGGTCCCTTAATTTCACCCTCGCAGGAAAGTGAGGAAGAGCTCATGAAAGTTTCTTTGAGAAGCGCGGTCAGTCTGATAAGACAGTGAATTCCATGCTTACCACCTCCACCTACACTGCCACCTATATCACCTTCCTCATCTTCATCTCCACCCACCACACCTCTGCCACCACCATAGTTCAATATGGTGAGTGCGATAAAACTAGTAGTATTCAGAGGAGTAGGAAATGAAGATCCAGACCATGGTCCATGGTAAGGGTGGTATGAGAAGCACAAGGAGTTGTGGATGAAAATATCAAGAAGGCTGCGCTGGTAAGCACATTTCAGGATCACACCTTAACATGGTACATTAAGAATTCTAATGACCATCCAAATGCAGGAATCACAGAAATATAGACCATGCTGAACAGGGAATTTAGCAGGCCAAAGTCAGAGACAACCAATTATCGGGTTCAAGGAGATCCCAATGCTCCCAGGCGAGACCCCCTGGGATTTAGGCAAAAGACTGAAGAGTATGATTCGTGAGGCCAACATGACTTTGATAGATGGACAACACCATGCACGATTTGTGGCGTCACTAACATTGCATCTAAGGATGGCGTTGTCATAGCAAAAACTTTCCACCCAGGCTGAAGCTTTGGAGATGGCGATGAGATTGCATGAGACTCCTATACAAGACCCTGGTATGGGAGTCCAACAAATCCATGTGCAACTACAAAATTTGTATCTGGAGATGCAGAGTTTGAAACAAGACATAACACCTCAGCTAGAGGCCCACGAGGAGGTATGGTGCATAAAATTCCAAGGCTAGGGGCATGACAAGGACCATTGTCCAGTGTTAGTGAATTACTTGGCGGGAGGAGGGTCGATGTTGTTAAGACCTAAGGCACAAGCAGGAACAAGCACGACGTCTGCACTATGGTGCACGATCTGTCAGATAGGAGGAAATCACTATTGTATAAATATACACAGATGTCCCAGCAATTGTTTTGTAATTTTTGTAGGTCAGTAGGCCATGATGAATGCACCTGTAGAAGCTACGAACTAATGATGGATCAGATTCCTTCCTACATGGTGTAGACCAAAATGCAAGCCCTCGACCCAACTACAGGAATGGCGTGTGCTGGATTTCAACGACGCGGATGAGGTCGATGTGGAATGGGACTAGGAAGGGGTCACGGACAACTAATTTGTTACAATTATGGAGGGCCAGGCCACTATGCCCATGATTTTACAAACCTGAAAAGGACATCATGTTTTTACTGTACTCAATTTGATCATGAGGTAGAAGAATTCCCTACATCGATAGCGAGGCTATGTGAAAAAGGGGTACTCCAACCTCCTCTTACTCAGAATTTGCAAATGATGAGCTCTGAGCCACGCGAAGAAGACCCGAATGTAAACATAGTGCTCAGGAGTGGTATGACCACTGGCAATGATAAAGGTAAGTAGTCAAAAGAAAGTGCGTTGGTTTGCAAGGCTCCTACAAAGGAACCCAAATTTGATTTAGAACATGAGAAGGAGATATTCATGGAAGCTAAGGAGAGCTTCATGGAGGCCTCCACTTTAGGTAGTAAGGATCAACTAGAACCATGGATGGATCCTTCAATGCTCAATACCTTTCTAGAGACATGAAAGAAACTGCTACATGAAAACAAGGTAATAAAAGGACTATAGGAACATATCACTAGGTGCACGGGGTCAAGAGAACTACGTGTGGTCTGGAAACCTGGAAAGCATGCAGTGCACATAGGAAGGGAAATGAGGTTGACTGTGCAAATCAGTGAGTATGAAATGGATCAGGTAATCCTGGATCTCAGATTAGATGTGAATGTACTGCTGAAACAAACATGGGAATGAATGACAGACCTGCGCTACAATGGTCTCCTATTGATTTGCAAATGGTAAACCAATAGAAGATCTTGCCCATGCGAAGATTGCAAGGGGTAACGATGGATATTGAAGGTGTGAGCACGTAGGCGGATTTTGAAATGATAGAGATTGTTGATGACAGCAATCCCTATCCTACACTACTAGGAATAGATTTGGCCATCGATATGAACGGAGTCATAAATCTGAAGAAGCGCGAAATGATTTTTGAGAAAAAGTCACTATGCATAGTAGTACCGCTAGATCCAGCTGAAGGAGTGCGATACACTGAACCGATGCACAACAATGATAATGATGTCGATCTCGATTGCATCTACAATATAACTACGTGAGAACAGGATGAGGTGAATCTGACTGTAGATGGAAGGATTTCGTGGGAGCACGAAAGTTCCTACACTTTGGATTTAGATGAAGAAATAGAACGCTAGCAGAATCGGTTGCACGAAGTAACAACGCTTAATTGCAACATGATGGTTAGATCAGTGCGCTACATGACAACAAAGGTAAGGGATCTGCCTACATATGATGGGTTGACAACAGTGGATGAATTCCTGAACAAATTTGAAAGTGCAGTACCAGAACAGTAGCAGTTCAATGCTCTGAAACGGGCATTGCACGTGATGCCCACAAAGTGGTGGGGTACGCATCAGAGAAGCTTTAAGGATTGGCGCGGATGCATGTTATAGACATATTTGGGCATTGCAACCATAATCAAATATGTTAATAAAACAAGGGCTCTCAAACCCCTAGAAGTTTTGTTTCAAACCCTAAAGGATCAAGGTCAACTGATCACATCATTTCCCACAAGTTCTCTCGAAAAAACTACTCAGAACTGGTCAAAACTAGACCATACAAACTACTCCATGCTAAGGGTGTGATTCATCTCACCTGTTACACACAAGGGGTGCAATTCATACTTAAAATCCCTTCTATAGGGTGCGATGAGTGAGAGCAGACAAATGGCAGAGGCAGTTTGCTAGGTGGAAACTCAGAGAATCTTCTAGAAACTGCTCATATGACACTTGCCTCTCTGAATTCACCTAGGGATGAGTAAGAGATCATGAAATCTCCAAGTGGAACCAAGAACTATCAGTGAAATGACACTAATCAAAATCCCAGAAGCTAACTCACCCCCCTGCAAATATCTATATATGGATCCCTCATCCTAGAGATCCAGAGGCTGTAATTTTGTGTTTTGTAAGGAAGTGTTGTTGGTTTCTCAATGAAACATTGTATTGTTGGGTGATCTAGCTTTTCATGAGGTGAAGAGGGCTTTCATGCTAGGAGGATGGCATTGGATCAGACAGCTGGGTTGTAATCCTCTCTTCTTCTACTTCTATCAACAAAGTTATTTGAGTTTTCCTCCATATACTTGTATATTTATGAATCTTGTATTTGTGTATGCATTTGTATGGTTAATGTATATCTAATTCTACATTGTTTATGGTTATAGATCTCTATGCTTTGATGGTATTTTCTACTTTGCCTCTACAGGTGTTCTTTGAAGCGAGACAAGTGAGAAATGAGTGGTGAAGCTCTATCAAAGGAGAGAGGAAACAAGTAGGGAGCCAAGCGAAAGACTGATGTTGGTGCTTTCTGCTTCTCTCTCATCTATCTCCCATAAAGGGAAACACAAGTTACTTTGAATTCTTTGTTTGTAAGATAGCTACCCATCGTAGTGGGACTAGTAGATCTGAATAGACACTAGTTTTCCTAGAAACAAAATGGAAAATCCATTAAGGAGCGAATAGTTCATTTGTTTGTCACTGTTGTTTGCTTTATAAACTACAGATGGAGCCTAAAGTTAAGAAAACTAGCCTTCGAACTGCTTTTGCTATGCAACTGCAAAGTAGGTCAACGCTGCTTCAGTCAATCTCCAGGTTGGTTTATGAACTGAAGATTTGACTTGCAAACATCCTAAGTGCCCTGGTGGTAGCTCAATAACCTCATTAGACCATACCTCTATACTTTGTGTTTACTGTCTATCAGAAGCTCGGCCTAAATCACTGAACTTAGCTGCAAATTGTGGTTGAAAACCAAGCTGAGTCTCATCCCTGGACCATCGCATTGTCTCTCATTAGTAGTCTAGATGCATCGCACCTCCCTTGTGCTACAGGTGAGATGCATCCCTATTTCCCTAAAGGACAGGTGCGATGATTGAATGAGATTGTTTCCCTCTTTGGATCTTGGTTTTTTCTTCATTGTTTCCCACTCTATTCAATAGTTTTTCTATCTATGATCAATATATCACTATTGAAACCTTCTTCCTTTACATTATTCAGCCTCCATTGATAAGGAATTGTGAATGTTTTTATGTATTTTTCATCATTTATAGTCCTCCTTTGCAAAAATTAGCTTAATCGAACTATCGTCTTTTGATTCGAAAGTGTCACAACTGTCCTTTTCAAATTAGTAAAAGAGTGTCATAAAGTCTTCCTCTTTTAGATAGTCGATTGTAATTTTTCCATTTTATTTGATTTGAATTGTCAATTCTTTGAAGTGTCTAAAGCAGTTTTCCATTTGAAAGTGAAGGTGTCATCTTAGTCTTCCTTTCGTTTTAGAAAAGAAATTGCTAAAGTGCAGCTTTGAAGAAAAGTAGTTCAGATCTGTACTTAGTTTTCTTTTTGGCATTCTCACATTAAGGAAACGGAAAAAGAAATACATGCATGTGCATTTGCATTTATAATGCATGCGGAAATTGATTTAGGAAAAGTGCATTTAGTGTGTGCTCTCTGCTCTATGTTGAAAGAATCTTACTCTTCTTTCCTTCGTAGCTAGGATTTTCATTGCTAAAAGAAAATAAACAACTATTTATCATTTAGATTGCATATTTAGGAATTGTACATCTACATGATGCAATGAACCTTGAAAGGCAAACTTCTTAAGAAATATCAACTATAAAATAAACCTAAATGAACATAAAAACGCTTTGGAACCTAACACACAACATCTAGAAGTCTAGGCTAGAGAGGTATTCTGGCATCGTAAAGCCTAGTAACTATCATTTTCATCATAGGTTGGGTGATTCCTCCTCTTTGATATGACAAATGCCAATACAGACTTGTGCTCCCATGTACCATCGAGTATATATTGGGAGACCACAATAGGCTAATATCCTTTATCCTTAGGAAGCCATGTCTGCCACCCTATTGATTGCAATGCACTGAACACAACATTTGGGAAGACTGACTACCATACGTAAATTCCTCGATAATTTCTCTATAATTTACCACCGAGGTGTATATTGCAGTTTTGTGATTGGTTTGGTAATCCCTCTATCTAGACTTCCAGAGTAGTCACTTTCGTTCCTTTTCGACTCCTTAAAAGAAAAGGTCCATCTGAGCACTTGTCACTTCAGGCTCATTAAAAATCGAAGGCAACTAGAGTCATCTTTAGCTTTTTCTAGACTCTTAAAAATTGAAAAAGCAAGTTGTGTCAAAGCGTCATAAAATTGATTTAATTAGGAATAACATCATTGTTCCCTTGATGGTCTTAGGTTGAGATAATGGAGTCCACCAATCAAGGATTTCCCCTTGGGGGAATCCTAGTCCTTTCTCTTCTTTGGGAGATATTGGTGCTCCATACATGGCTACATTGTCCCTTCCAAGACTCACAATTGGCCTGCCAGTATGGCTATTCTCGACCTCTGTTGTTCAAAACACCATAATTCCTCAACAATAAATCAGCAACCAAATGATACTGGAGTTGCTCCCCCACCTTCTACTTCATTTGCTTCTCCCTCTCCTTCTTCCTCTTTGCTTGGTGAAACTAGTGATACTAAAAACCAAGTAGCTGAGAAGAAGAAGAAAGGGAAGGAGAAGAAGAAGAAGAAGCCAACCGCGCAAGGGGGCAACCATGCATCGTTTGGTGAAAATCCACACACTATACCTTCCAAGCTCAAATCTCCATGTGTCATTTGCAAAGGAAACCACTATCATCGAGATTGTCCTTGCATACCGCAGATCTTGAGAGACGGTCTCCCCACTTGCACAATCTGGTGTCTTCGACCTCTGTCGATCATGTTGAGAGTACACCAACTAGTGAAAATGAAGTCAATGGAAAAAAGGGAAGATCTAAATTTCCTTGTATGCTATGTGAAGGCAATCATGACCTCCACTGTTGTCCTTTTCTGGACCGAAGCTAAAAGAGTCTTGGATAATCGTCCTACTTCACCGCAGCAACTTCCACCTGGATACAAGAAACTCTTGCCAAGTCCATCGCTAGTTGAAAATCTGACTGAAATACCTCTGTTGTTAGTTGAAACACCTATCATTGAAGATAAACCCTCTGAGTCCACACTAGACCAAAGTCAACAGGTTGAGATGGCAGCCAACCTAGTCTTGTCTTCAGAAGGTCCACCTTCAGATGATACAGTCTCCAAAGAGAATGAGAACGACACCATTCAAATTATTTTTGTTAACACAGAGTTTGATGAACATGGGGAAATCTACTTGTTCCTCTACCACAGGAGGGAAGTTCCCCATTTTAAGAGATTCATCCAGCCATTTATTCGGTCCCTCCTCCAAGCAATCTAGTCATTTCCTTTGATTGGAATCTACTACCGGGACCCTGCCTACCATCTAATGTACCATTCTGAAGCATAGTACAAGCTTACATAATGATCATGGTTGGCACTATCATAGATGAAGGGACTTCCGTGAGTATCTTTTCCTCAACTTCTTGGAAAGTGCCTGATTCGCCATCACTTCTGCCTGAGATTTGAAATTTGTCAGGCTTCAATAAAGGAACCAGTCGACCATTAGGGATCCTTCCAAATTTGCCTATAACTTTGAGAAGGAAAACCATTCATTTGAACATGATGGTAGTGCAAGGGCCACTAGTTTACAATATACTCCTTTGGCATGACTACATTTACAACATGGGAGCTATTGTTTCATCACTCTTTCGGGTGATGTGTTTCCCATATGAAGGCATAATGGTACAACTTGTTGACCAACTTTCATTCCCTGGTTCAAACATGGCTACTAGTCAAATGCCATCCCTGAATGGTGTCTTTGCACAAGGAATGTCTCATCAACCTCTAGTCCATCCACCTAATGACTGTGAGTGATTTGGTGAATGTGACAAAACACAGGGGGCATGCACCCTGGTCTGCTTCGACAAGCGAACCCAGAGAAAAAGATAGATTTCCTCGTAGGATATATGACCAGTCTGATGCACCTGTCTGTTTAGGATATGGGATCAGTCTGGAAAAGGATCTCCTCGAATGTTATGTGATTGGAAGCTCACACCATTCACCTTTGTATATTTCTATGGACAAAGCCACGGAAGTGTTTTGTCTGCTACACGGACGAAACAATCTTGCTTTAATGCAATAACTTCCATATGGTGACCTGGAAACTCTACTTTTCTTTATACCTGGGGGCATGAAAACCTTTTTTACGCAAGTGAAAAGTGACCAACGTAACTCTAACCCCGTAGTATTTTACTAACTTTAGCTGCTTAGGTTAGGTGATTGGTCTGATCCACCATTCACCTTTATCGACGACACCGAAAAAGAAAAGGAAATGTTTTGTATGAAACTATCCTACCTAGCCTTAGTAGTTGATTAACCCCTAGTGTAGTTAGTTATGTAGTTGGTCATTTCTAGCCTACATACAAAAGGCACTGAGCAAAGTTTTGCATGGGGCAAGCTCACTAAAAAATGAACCTACTAATGAGAGACATCCTTAAAGACGACTAATACGAGCAATGTTTCCACAAAGTTCAAGCTCGTTAAAAAATAATCCTAGCACTGAGCATACTTTATAAGGATTCAAGCTCATTAAAAAATCAATCCACCCTCAGTAAATAACCTTTGTGATCACATTACTATCAGCCTTTTGAGCCTTAGTCATGTTCTTACCATCACCGCCACTCTTTTAGCTGATCATATGCCTCCACTCGATTGTTTACCCTTTTGAGGAACAGCTACGATGAGTGATTCTATTAGCCACCTTCTTTACACTGCCATGCTTGAAAAATCCCAAACTTACTTGGAAACAGTTGCTACACGAAAAAATCACTCGTTCCTAAAAAAAAAATCTCTTTTAAGCTCTTTTTAGACTCGTAAAATATGAAATGATTGTCGAGCTACTGGCCTTTCCAACTCATTAAAGTAAAGGGAAGCACTATCCCTCCTCTATATTTTTAAATTTTTGGCCCTGAGGGATCATTACACAAAAATATCGAGCACTTGTCTTGTTCAACTCACTAAAACTATCGAAAAATTCATCCCTTTCATATTATTTTATACTTTTTCGGACATAAGGGATTATACCACGAAAAAGGACTACTGGAGTTTCCTTTCCATCTCTTTTCAAACTCTCTAAACATGAAAAGGACCAAGTTATCTTTGTCATTAAACTCATTAAAACAATAGCCACAAGCTTGTCCATACAGGCAAGAGCAAGTTTCACTGTCGTTAGGCTCGCTAAAACGTAGCGATAGGTTTGCCCGAAGGGAAAATTATAAAACAAGCATATGTTATCCTCCTCAAGCTTGACAAAAATAAAGAGGTACTGGTCATCAATGACTGGGGAAAAAGGGAAGAAAACTTGAAGAACTTCATTGGTAGCAGGTCGCTCTTGAACATGACACTTTCACTCCATCACCATGATTGAGTCGGGTTGGGTTATTCCGTTCACCGGTCATATCACCATTGGTCCTCCGTACCAT
>APFE030510873.1:23868-40181 GCA_000404065.3 Pinus taeda
AAGACATCAAATGTACTCCATAGTTACACAGATAATCATCCAAGCTAAGGGATGATGGGTCTACCAGAATCATCAGTATGCCACATAGACAGTTGTCTGTCCTATGTACATGAAAATGAATTTATAAAACTAAGCATGGAAATGCCCACCTCAGCTAGATCATGAAAATATTATGAAGATAATGTATTGTATTGTATCTTATTATAGGTCACCTTCCAGTTCGAAAAAACTCGGATCCTCATGATAAAGCATTTCACCCGACATCAGAATATTTACGACCTCATGCTTTAGGGGGAAACTGTTATAGGCATATTTGGGCACTGCAACCCCAATCACATATGTCGATAAACCAAGGGCTCTCAAACCCCTAAAAGTGTTGTTTCAAACCCTAAAGGATCAAGGTCAACTAATTACATCATTTCCTAGAAGTTCTCCCTGAAAAACTACTAAGAACTGGTCAAAAGTGGACCATACAAACTACTCCATGTTGAGGGTACAATGCATCTCACCTATTACACATAAGGGGTGCGATGCATACTAGAAAGCCCTTTTGTACGGTGTGATGAGCGAGAGCAGACAAATGGCAAAGGTAGTTTGCTAGGTGGAAACTCAGAGAATCTTCTAGAAACTTCTCATATGACACTTGCCTCTCTGAATTCGCCTAGGGATGAGTAAGAGATCATGAAATCTCCAAGTGGAACCAAAAACTATCAGTGAAATGACACTAATCAAAATCCCAGAAGCTGACTCGCCCCCCTACAAATATCTATATATGGATCCCTCATCCTAGAGATCCAGAGGCTGCAATTTTGTGTTTTGTAAGGAAGCGTTGTTAGTTTCTCAATGAAGCATTGTATTGTTGGGTGATCTAGCTTTTCATGAGGTGAAGAGGGCTTTCATGCTGGGAGGATGATGCTGGATTAGACACCTGGGTTGTAATCCTCTCTTCTACTACTTCTATCAATAAATGTATTTGAGTTTTCCTCCATATACTTGTATATTTCTAAATCTTGTATTTGTGTATGCATTTATATGGTTAATGTATATCTGATTCTACATTGTTTATGGTTATAGATCTCTATGATTTGATGGTATTTTGTTGCTTTGCCTCTACAGGTGTTCTTTGAAGTGGGACAAGTGAGAAAGGAGTGGCAAAGCTCTATAAAAGGAGAGAGGAAACAAGCAGGGAGCCAAGTGAAAGACTGAGGTTGGTTCTTTTTGCTTCTCTGTCATCTATATCCCATGAAGGGAAACACAAGTTACTTTGAATTTTTTGTTTCTAAGATAGCTACTCATCTTAGTGGGACTAGCAAATCTGAATAGACACTAGTTTTCCCGGAAACAATGCAGAAGGATGATGCACCTACGATTTGGGAAACCAAAGATGCAACTAGCAGACAAGTATGACAGATGCAATGATCCACATGCACACCTTGTGAAATGGACCAAGGTCTACGGGGAAGAGCCATAGCCTGAATGGGTGCATTTGTTTTGTCATACTCTGGATGTTATACCCATGAATTGGTATACTGAGATAGAGCTCCATCGTGGCACGAATGAATGGGATATCTTGCACAGAGCATTCCTGCTAACCTTCATGTTTGAAGATCGTTGGTCAGATACTATTGATGATGCACTACAAGCAATAAAAGTAGCTATCTTCAAAATACCCTAGTAGCTAATGGAAGTGCTTCAGCCAGAATAGGCGACACAGCTGAGCTACGCACTGAAGTGTTACAATGTAAATGTTGAGGAGGAGGATGAGGACCCACGAAATATTAATATTCCAGAAACAGAAGGTTGTTGCAAGATTTGAGGCCCATTAATTGAGGATCCCGACAAAAATGTGCTGCTAAAACCAAAGTATGTAAACATTGGAACGGAGGCGGAGCTGAAGTATGCAATGCTTGGGGACTATTGGGACAATGCCATGATGGATAAGGCTGGTAAGTTACTTCGTGAATACTAAGACTTGTTCTCGACCAAAATTATGGACTTAAAAGGGATCCTTGGCAACTTAGGGATGATTAAGATCACCCTAAAACCCGATGCAAAGTCAGTTAAGTAGTGGCCTTACCACTTGAATCCAAAATATAAAGAAAAGGTCTGCAACGAATTAGACAAAATCCTTGCAGCCAGAATTATTGAGCCAGTGGAAGAATCCAACTGGGTGAGTCCTATGGTAGTATAGGAGAAAAAGAAGAAGGGTGAAATAAGAATATGCATGGACCTGAGGAAGCTGAACGACACCTATGTACATGATCCATTCTTGACACCATTCACAGTTGAAGTACTAGATACCGTTGATGGTTAGGAAGCATACTCACTCATGGATGGGTTCTCAAGGTACCATCATATCAAGATCACGCCGAAAGACAGGAGAAAAATGACCTTCGCAATAGAATGGGGCTGCTTTCATTACAGTGTTATGTCGTTTGGACTGAATAATGTGCCATCCATCTTTTCGTGCATCATTATGGCTATGTTCAAAGAATACATCCACAAGTTCTTGGAGGTCTATCTAGATGATTGGACTATTCTTGGGTTAGTTAAGCACCATGTAGCAAGCTTACGCTTGATGCTAGATACTTGCTGCCAACACCAGATTGTGTTGAACCTTAAGAAGTGCATATTCCTCATTCCCTTTGGAAATCTGCTAGGACATGTGGTTTGCAAACAAGGATTGATGGTGGACCCTATGAAGATTTTCGTTATTCTAAATTTGGAAGAAGTGTGAAGTGTTCAACAATTGCACACTACCTTGGGACACACCAGATACTATAGGAAGTTCATCAAAAGTTATGCACAAATAACAGCACCGATGGAAAATCGTTTGAAAAAGGATGTTACATATTGCTGGAATAATGATTGCATGAAGAGTTTAGATGTCTTGAAGGGGAAACTTGCCTTCGCTCCAATCCTTATCTTCCCAAAATGGGATGTAGAACTTCATGTACATGTTGATGCGTCATGTATAGCGTTGGGAGCCGTACTCACACAAGAGGGCACAGAGGGCCTGGATCACCCGATCACGTTTGCAAGTCAGAGATTGTCCAAAGCAGAAAAGAACTATTATGGCCCCGAGAACGAGGGGTTAGCGATGGTGTATGCACTCTAGAAATACCGACACTATTTACTTGGAGGACATTTCATGATGTATACCAACCATTCCACGTTGAAAGCGTGTGTTGGGGGAGCGCATATGCATATGGCTCTTACTGTTCCAAGAATATTATTTTGAGGTCATAGTCAAGCTGACACACCTGAACGCAAGACCGTATCACTTGTCATGAGTTGAGATGGGTGAGGAACCAACAAATTTGGAGGAGGGACTACCTAATGCATATCTCTTTGCAGTGTGTGTTGCGGACGGACACTTCGAAGATATCATCCATTTTCTAAAAATAGGAACTACGCTAAAGGAATACTCAGTCCAATAGAAAAATGAATTGGTGGTGCACGCGGCGGACGTTTTTTTCATTATGGGGCACCTATACAAAATGGGAAATGATGAGATATTGCGAAGATATGCACGTGAATTTGAACAAGGTTAGATCCTACCCTACACCAAGATTCTAAAGTGCACTGTAAGGCTTGCAATATATGTCAAAGGACTGGAAAACCATCACGGAGGGACAAGATGCATTAAATCCACAAATGACACTGCAACCACTTGAAAAATGGGCAATCAACTTTGCGGGACTGATCAAACCTTAGGGAAAGATGGGCACGTGCTACATCATCACTGTGACGGAGTACTTGATGCAATGGGCAGAAGCGTAGCTGGTTAAAGACTGCATGACCACTACGACTATGAAGTTTTTCTCGAAAACCTGTTGGCCTGATTTGGTTGTCCAAAAATCTTAATGAGTGATCATGAAACACATTTCTTGAATGAAACCATCAAAACACTCACAAAAGAGTTCTAGGTGTATCATCAGAAAAGTACACTATACCACCCACAAGCTGATAGGACAGTAGAGGCATTCAACAAAATACTGGAGACTGCACTGACCAAAGTGTGCAACGCACAATACAACGACTAGGAACTACACGTACCTACTGTAATATGGGCTTACAAGACAACATGTAACTTGTGATGTAGGTATTGTTCCCTCTACGGACAGATGCAACCCCTTTAGCCCTAGAGTGGGTCTAGTCACAACAAAACAAATACAACAGCTAATTCCTTAAATAGTCATCATTGAAAGTGACTGCCTTATGCTGATGTTCGATGTAGTCTTCATTACACTAATCCATCTATCTTTTTCTTCTTCTTGATGAGTGATTCACCTGAAACAACATAAGAGAACAACGAAACACATAATAGAGCACAACAATGAACTATTTACTTACAGAGTCAAGGAACCATAAGCTATCAAATATATTTCATACATGATATATGAAATAACCATTGATTGTATTAATATGAGCAAAAGTAAATCTTACAACCGTGCCTTGACATCGTAAGCTTCCTTGAAGGGTCCAGTGAGTGTGTCTCCATAAGCATTCACTCTTAAAGGTCTCCCAGAAAGGCTCTCTCTCTCACCCAAAAGCACTAGTATGAGACTAAGGTAATCACAACAAGGATTTCTCTCTATAAAACCATTTCACACTATCAATCCACAACCAATTGCTAGACTATCAACAATTCACACTGCAAACTATCAATCTAACACGAAGAACTAGCTAATTTGCTCACTACCAAAAAAACTAGCTAATCATAGTCATGGAGGATGCATTTATAAGAGGAGGAGCCTCCAAAAATGAGGGAGAGGAAACTTATCTTCATGGGAGGTTACTCAAAAGGCAGAACCACCATCTCAAATGAGGAAAGGCGAACTTCCTTGACCCAACAACTAGTTCCAGAACCACCCAGAAGCATTCTGTTTGAACTAATTTGCCATATCTGGGTCGTCACGAGTCAAACACTAAGACTCAGAGACGACATTGCGAGGCAACAGTGTATTCAGAGCTATCATTGCAAGCAGGATACTAATGTTTTGCAACGATCCCTACAATCCAACCGTCATAGAGAACATATGTACTCTTGCGATGGTGTTGCGAGGTTTGGGTACAATTTGGTCCATCATCACAGACAGAACACTGATGTCCTTCGATGATCTTGAAACATAGGTAAAAAGGGGTCAACTTCGTGATTAATGAGCATGGTTGATCTTCTTGAGTGATATGGAAGATGTGGACACATATTTTGATGTATGACACAGAACAGATGCCATCCAAGGACCAACTCTACCTGAGATTAGGGGATGTGGGGTCAGTGACAAAATACTGTGTAACAAATGCCCCCTAAAGCATGAAGGCCGAGAGAGTGGGAGGGGTGAAATGCTTTACGAAACCATAACTGAACTGGAACACCATTACGGAGAACTTGCAGACGCAAGTACAACTGATATATTTGATAGTGAAAGAAATACATGTAGTCAAGGTATTGCCACAACCATCTAAAAGACATATAGAACTAGTCTGTAGTATGGATGCAACCATGCAGTCAAAAAGACCACATGAAGCATAGGTATGGTCACAACCATCCAGAAATACTTAGGTATGGTCGCAACCATCCAATCAAAAGAGTCTTGTATAAATAATCCATGCAACCTAGACTTGTGTGATCTGAGCCTGGGGTCTTGAATCCTGACCTGTCCATCGTACAATTTATAATATGCGAATAAATTTATTGAAGTCGGGGATACTATAAAATTTCTTGATTACCGACCAATGATGTGAACCATTAAGAAGAATGAGAGAGGCCACTAGTAATGTCAATGGTTCTCGAGGTACTACTAGTACAATCCAAAAAGTGTGAAGAATGATCTAGAGTCAAACACTTGTGGAATCACCCAATCAAAGACTAATGATGCAAGTCTTTCGTTGAATGCGAATAAATTGACATTGATGCATGCAAGCTCCAAGGTACCTGAAAGGAGTCTCTATATCAACTTCCTAGATAATGATTCGATGTCAACAGGAAGCGATCCGTCGCAGGAGGGCCATAATATTTCCTACATCAATGACACTAGACAAATAAACAAGATGAAGATGGATGAAATAGAGAATCATAGGAAGATGTAAGGGTGTAAACTATAGAAGGACTAAGCTCTTGAAAATATCGGTGACACGACTCCGGAATGAGGCAGCATTTTGGTACCAAGGGATTGAAGGTCATGCGGAGACAACAAGATTGAATGGAATGAGGCAAAATGAAGAACCCAAACCTCGGAAGGCCAATGACGAAGTGAGGATATCCCAAACCTGGTGAGAAGACACAAAGTATCGATGTTTAAAAGCGACAAGCTGCCATAGGTAATCCATAGAATATTTCCAAATTTCTCCCCCACCATTGTTGGCGAGTACCCCAATTATTTTTGAAACACAAGCTTGAAGGGGATAGCATATACTTGCAGTATAAGTTTGTCCTTTGAATAAATCCAACCTAGTGAAATTTTAACGAGCCCTAGGGAGGAGGAGCTCGGGTCTCATCATGATGATGAGTCCAATGTTGTCAGGGTTTAATGAGTCCAACATAGGTAAAACTCAGAGTCTTTTTCATGTTTAGAGAGTTTGAAAAAGACATGGAAAAGAAAAATCCAAAGGGGTGCTTTTTGTATGTTTGAGTCTCTCAAGCCCAAAAAGGTAGAAAATGATACTCGAGAGAACCGCTTGACCATTTTAGTCAAGGAGTACTTTTTCATAAATAGTGCCTCTAGCTCAAAAAAGTAAAAAACTTATTGGGGACACGATGTTTCATAACCATTAATGAGCTTGAAATGACAAGGGCTCGATAATATTTTCACATTCCAAGAGTCAGAAAAGAGCTTAAAGTTGACTCGGAAAAGGTTTTTTCGGTATTGCTTGAGTAAATAATCCATGCATCGATCATCACCAACACTCATAACACTTGTCACTACAAGAAAATGCAAGCGTAAGATCTTCTTCGTAAAAAAACGCATATAGGTCAAAAAACCCTAATTTCAAACCTTAAGGAAAACCCTAATTTTTTGAAAAAAATATTATAAAAGACACATTATGGTGAAAAACCATTTTACTTGTGTTTTTTGATTGTGGTAAAAAAAACCTTTAAACATTGCGTACCTGAGTCATGAATTCCAAGAAACTCCATGGTCCATTGCCTCGCGTGCATCCTCCAGCTAAATACCCCATCCCTATCTTTGTTTTTCCACCAAATTTAAATGAAATTTCATGTTTTAGACCGCTATTTGAAGAGGTTTTTTGGACAAAAGCTATGCCTCAATTGTCGCAAGTTTCCCCTTCAGGGTTGCGGCAGATGAGAATTTTTCATGGTGAAAAAATGGGATCATTGCAGGAAAGTGATGTACACCTATGACGACCCGAGAATTTGTGAACTATGCAAATCGACTCGTAGCAGTTGTTTCAAAAACAACTGTTGCTAGCGTTGGTCATAAAAAAAACTTAATTTTTAAACAGTTTTAAGAGATGAAAATGGTTGAATGGGATTTAATAAAAGGATTTTGGTGAATGCAGGGATACAAAATGTCTTTTTATTGGCAGGAGTGCACTCACGATGATGATGATGTGATGGGGGCAGTCGATCCTCATTGCCTAAATATCCTACAGAATTGTGGGCTATTAAAATTCTTCTTAACACCACTACTGAGAGCGCAACTAGATATCTTGGAGTACCTGATCTGAGCATGGAATCCAACGGAGGGAAAATTTATCATCCATGGGTAAGAAATCAAGTTTGATGCCACAGAAATCTATTTTTTGACTGGATTGTCACGGCAAGGGGAGAGACCTCACATGGTGGGTTCTCTAGTTATTGGAGACTCGCTAAACACTCTTATTGCAAGAGTGTGCACAGGAGCATGGAAATCATCTACCAGTGGGAAACTACAGATTAGCTTAGTGAATTCTTTGTCATTGTGGGTTTTTCTATTCACTATCACTAGGGCAGCTAACTCCCAAGCCCAGCATGATGCAACCAAAACTCAATTGTGGCTAGCCTTAGACTATTTAAATCCCACTATGTTTGACTGGGCGAAGGCCATGTCTCTTAACATGAAGAGACAATTGACCAAATGCCATAGGGGTGAGACAAAACAGTTTAGGTGTGGTTCAATCTTGGTATCACTCATGTTGGAGTGAGTACCAATCCTTCAGAGGCAAAATGTCACAATGGGATGGCCAAGACCACGAGAGACACAGATTACCCAGTGGGCTCTTGTGATGTAGCAAGGGGGGCTATTATAGCTCCAAATATCACCCTTGATATTTGTGATGCTACACTTATGGCCTAGGGCAACCCCTCCTTCTAGAATTGGTCCAAATACTTTAAAAAATAGTGTTTTACTCCCTATGCACGAAATTTCCCTGAGCTAAACGCGTGTGTACGTGGGTCTGGTATAACCAACCCGTGTATATGTCTTAAAACACTTAAAAAATTTAAATCTCCTTAATTTCGAGTGGAGATCACGGGTTTTACCTATTGATTACCTATTAGTGCCCTTGGCCCAACTATTCCCAATGAATTCCCAACTAAAAAACTACTTTGGGAGAAGTATAAAAAAGCTTCAATGGGAAGGCCTGAAGGAGAGAGAATAGAGAGAAAATTACTCTGCTGAGATTATCCCTAATGAGGTCTGAAGATCCTTATGCTTCTAGCACTCCCCCCATTATAGGAAACCCTTGTTTCCTTGAGCTATAATGTCATTTCACTAGTTGAGATATCTTTGTATCAGTCATGGAAGGAGACTTTTGAAGACTTGGGGTTGGATAGATCTGGAGGACGATTCCGCTTGGAGCCAGCGAGAGGAAGATTCAAGTGATATCATTCCTTGATTTGTTTTAGTTACTTGCAATAAAGAAACATTTGTCTTGTTCCCGAAACTAATCTTCTTCATGCATATGATGTTAATGTTATGGTTTACATATGAATAATTGTGTCAATTGTATAACTAACTACCTTTCAATATGTTATGAAGTTGATTTCTATATGATACTTGGTCCATATATTACTATGCTTCTTTGAATTGGTTGTTTTGCAGGTTCAAGGATCAAAAGGAAATTCAAGAAGGTTTGGACCCTAGCTGGATCTACCCGAACGAAGGACCCCCATGTGCACCTCTCTTCATGTATTTTTCTTATTTAAGTATCATGGCTATTGTGGAATGCTTGTTTTTTACTGTAGATAACCCCCGCTCTGTTAGGGTGTTGACCCAAAACCCTAGGGGACTTTGTCCCTCAAACAAATCGGTGACTCTGTTAGGGACAACAGTTTTTTGTTCCTAGTTTGGGTTATTTTAAGCCAATCAGGGCTCAACCATAGTTGTTCTTGCTATAATTGGTTTGTCTATTCCTGAAGGAACTTAGACTTTAAGTTTAAGAAGTTTCTTCAAACTTCTTTTTTGCTTTTTCTTGTGAACTGTCATATACACAGTTTTTTCAGGTTATATTAGTGTATGTATGCAAGTTTCCCCATATGAACCCGCATATACACAGGCTTCTTTGGGCTAAGTCACGTATACATGCAACTGTGTATTGACACAGTCGCGTATACCCTACTTTTCCAAGATTTTGTCAAGACTTGCTGTTTTTGAAGATTTGTTTGCTAATCTGAGGGTTTCCTGAGCAGTCAATTTTTGTTGTCAGTCTTTGGTTTTGCAGCAAGTTTCTGGTTTCAAATTCTCTCTTATTGTGGAAAGTTTTGGTCTTGTTTTGTTTTGTTGCAAGTATCATCATTTGTGTTTGAGCACACAAGATTTCTTTCTGGGAATATTGGCTATTCTGGTTTTCCAGAGCTAAAAGATTGGTTTCAATTTTTCTGAAAAACTTTATCTTTGTAATCTTCTTGCTTTGTGTCAAAACTGCATATTGTGGCCATTTTCTTTTCTCGTTTTATGAAAGTTGTTGAGTGACGATTTTGAAAGTTGTATTTCTTGGTCTTTTGATCATTGTCACCAAGCTCTTTTTGCTGATTTTTGGTCATTAAGAGCATCTTGAAACACCTATTTTATTGAGTTTTCACCCATTTTGAGTTGATAACTTGCAAAGTGTTTTTGTTGCCTATTTTTTGGTCTCAAAGTTTTCAATAGTATTTGGAGCACTTTTGGAAAGTTGTTTTTTATTTTTTTCTTTTAAAGAAAACTTCTTGAAAACTTGGTTTTTGCTTTCTTTTGCCTTGTGATTTGGTTTCCTTTTCTGAGTGAAAAAGCATTTTGTTTTTCTTGAGAATCGCTTTTAGTGTTTGGATGAAAATTAGTATTAGAAACTTATATTGTATCTAAAAATCTTAAGTGGTGAATTAGAAGCAATAAACAAGTTACTTTCATTCTTTGCTTTAGAGTAGTCTTAAGTTTTTGCATCAGCATATACTCATTCCATTAGGATAGTTTGTGCATATTTTAGGGCATCCATAGTTTTTGTTAGTTTTTGTGAGTGTGAAGCTTGTTAAAAGAAAAGAAAAGAAATTTATTACTCTCTTAGAAGTTCCTTAGAACCTAGTAGAAATTTCTTTCATCAAAGAACAAAACAATTGCATTTGCATATAGTTTGGTTTTTATTAATTTCTTTTGTGTCGGAAAACACCACAAGTTTCATTCTTGTTTATCCCTTAACTTAAGAACAACCCATTTGAAAACAAGCGCTAACTAAAATATACTAGAACTTTTTATATTGTCAATTTGGACACACCAACAAATTTTAGGATATTTAGGGCCTTGGATTAGGTGAGTGGAGAGAAAACTCTCCAGGGCCACTTTAAATTGTCAAACATAGAAGTCTGAATTGCGAGTGAAAATCCAATAGCATTAGGGAGACCAGGAAAGCTCTGGATCTGGGAGTTAAGCACGAGGGTTTTTGAAGATAAGGAAGAGAGATACCCCCTCTCCTACTTGTCGGATCTTACCTCAAGAGTGTTCTGCCTGACTTTTGACACGAGTTGGTAACCTTAGTTGCTTCTCCTAGGGATCTACACAGGTGGCTGTGGAGGGGAATCCTGTGGCACCTGAGGTTGACGTTGTATCACTCTCAGTAGTACTTCTGGAGGGCACCCTTGCAAAGCTTGGGGGCTTGCACGAGCATAGGCTGTTGTTTGGAGGTCAGCATAACTTCCTCTGATACCTTTGCTGGTAGGCCTAGGCCGTCATTATGCCAGAATATCTTCGAAAGGCCCCTACTTCACTTTCTTGTATTTTGGTGTATGTTCCTCATCACCCGGAGCAGGAATACTTGAAAGTTGTTTGACTAGCTAATATCTTTTAGGGACTATTTTTAGTGTGTGCTATGTTCTCTTAGCTGGCCTATATTTCATTTTTTTCTTAAGTCTTTAATTAGATCTTAATAAAAAATTCAAAGTGGCTGACCGATCGCCTAGACATTCTGGAAGACTTCGTGGTCTTTCACCACCAAGTTTAGAGCCTTCTCCTAGAAGGCACAGAGGTAATACTGCCAATGGTTTTCACCCAGTGGCAGCTAACACATTGGGGATTGATCTTCTGCTTTGGGGCATTCATGTACAGGACAGGCCTGGTACTACCACAAAGCCAGAGAGGAACACTCCAGTTCTCTCTTGAGTCCTCTTCTAGTCGGAAGATAACATTGAGGTAGAAGAACTCTAAGAGTCGTTAGTGGCTCTGAATTCTCCTCTACCTCCTGATCATCCCAACATAGTAGTATATGTTGGGACTCTTACGCATAGACCTTCAAGTCCAGGTCACATCACACACATCCCTTTGATGACCACTGTTGGGAGCATGGCATCTACCGCGAGTGCTACAAGCATGCAGACTCCTATATTAGTATAAGAGGGGCGAATAATTTCCATCCCTTCTACATCTTTATTTGGGTCTACTGCTAGCACATCTTTGTTGGGGTCTACTTCCATTCCTTTGATGAGTGGAAGTACTAAAGCACATGCATCCAATTCTGGATTCTTCCCATTTTGCACCCAGTCACAAGGTATTCTATCAGTTTCGTTTAGTGCCTCCACATCCATGATGAGTGGATCGGCTTCATTCCAAGGTTTTCCTTTTGGAGGTGGTCATATAACACATTCCAACCCAACAATAAGATCTATGCCTTTTTCTTCTATAGGTCAAGGTAGTAATCCCTTTCAAGGTTGGACTAACCCTGCGGTTAGTGGCATAGGAACTAGGAATCCGTTTTTTGGCCAACAAGGGAATACACTGTACTCCACAGTTAGTTCATTTTGAAGTATTCCTCCTTTAGCTACCGCTTGGAATCCTTATCAAGGGTTATTGACTCCTTATAATGCTTTAGGAGGGAACTTCGCTACTTTTAGAGGTGTTTTGGCTGGAACTGATCAAACTCCAAGTTTTGCTGGACCACAAGGGTCACCTTTTGGTTCAGCGGGTTCTACTAGTTACTTCGGGCAGCCTGTTGCCTTTCAAAATCCAAGCCAATCTTTTCAAAACTTTGGAACTCTGCCCAATTTCGGTGGAATCCCCAAGGTCCTCTTAGGATTCCTTTTCTGGCAACATTGAATTTCCCAGATCTCACGGAATTAACAAATGATCTAATCAAATATAATCTGGCCTGGTCTCCGGTCCCAAGGAAACTCCCTTCAAACATTCCAAAGTTTGAGGGGAAAGGTGGTGAAGACTTCGACGACCATGTAACCACATTCCATTTGTGGTGCTCATCAAACTCCCTCATCAATGACTCGGTTAGGTTGATACTTTTTCAACACACCTTAACTGGCAATGTAGGCAAGTGGTATATAGTGTTCTCAGGGGGCAGCTTTACATCTTTCATCGATTTGACTAACATTTTTCTAAACCATTTCCAGTTGCCCGTCCGTTATGATGCCAGAACTGAACTTCTGGCCAATTTCCATCAAGATACACCAACTCACATATGTGATCATATTCAGGAATGGAGATAGAGAAAGGGGCTCATTAAAGCTAAAATTCTGCTTGAATACTCTCTCAAATGGTTCTTGAAATCATTACAACCTAAGATTTCCAAGGATGTCTCTCTGTCCAGAGTCTATTCTGAAGAGCAAGCTATTTTTCGGGCCCATCAGTTAGAATTGATTTACTCTCAGTTTGGGATTCTTTAGAAAATATTGCCTGATGCTCCCAGGACTAAGGTTGATATAGCCAAACCGAAGCCAGGTCCTCATGCGAATGGTATCGTTGGACTAATAGACACTAATGCGGTGAACTGTTTGAGCCAATTGCATCAACTGTCTTTACAAACTACTTCTACCAATCAGGTCACGTCGTCTAACCCTTCACCTTCCCAACCTTCTTCTGTAAACACCTTCCAAGCTTCTAACCCCAAAGGGAATCAAAATTCTGATGGGAAGAAGAAGGGATGAGGTAAAAAGAAGAATCAAGATGGGAAGGGTAGTGCGAACAATCCTGATAATGGTGTTGATGAGGGTGGAAATGGGTCTAAAAAGAAAGTCAAGTTTCCATGCAAGCTATGCAGTGGAGACCATTTGACTCATCTCTGCCCGAAAATTCAATATGCTCAGTGCTTGTTAGTACAACAAGGGACTTCTATCTCTCAAGTTGTGTTAACCAACCTTTCCCCTAAGGGTAGCAGTTGCTTGCTGGCATGAATTCAAACCCTGGTACCTCTGCAGTGGGCAACCAGGAGGGGGATAATTCCTCAATTGTCTTCATGATAGGTTCTCATGCCAATTTGGCCACACGGTCACGTGATTATGGTGAAGCTAAAACATCCAAGGATAAAACTGTGCCCAGAACTATGGACCCACTTCATATCGAGTGACCCTCTATCATGTCTATACCTCAGATACCAAAAATTTCCACCAAGTGCGCTACTATCAACCCTAATGCTAGGGCAGCTCAGAACTAATCCATTGTGGAGGATCTGGCTCAGATCCCATGCGCGATGTTGGCTTTAGAGGTACTCCAATCATGTCGAACTCAGCGAAGTTCTTTGCTTTCAACGATAGGGGCATGTGATCCAAACAATTCCTTAGCTCTCACTTTTGATATGCATAATGTCAAAAAGATACTTCGCCATCATATGGCTTTCTAGATAAAGTCTACTTACCGGAAAACTAATATTTTTCGGACGGTTATAGATGAGGGAGCTTCCACATGTGTCATGTCTATGTCATGTTGGAAGGCCATTGGATCGCCTTCGGCTATTCCTTCACCCACCCTCTTGACAGCATCTGATGGTCATTCTCATAGGCCACACGGAATTATCCCAACCTTTCCTATAGGTGTTGGAGGAAAGGCCATTAACGTTGAAGTAGAAATCGTTGATGCTAACCTAGATTACAATCTCCTCTTAGGAAGGAATTGGATCAAAGAAATGGATGTTGTTGTTTCGACTGTATTCTGTGTCCTTTGCTTTCATCATGAGGGGAAAATTGTTAAGTTTAATCAATTGGATTATTCTCCAGTTGATCCTCATGAAACTTTGGATTCTATTGTTCTGATGGTGGATAACCCCCATCCGCCTACTGAGAATCTAGGAGTCAGGATGTATTCTTCATTGATGGGTACGTTTGATCTTCCCTGTCCTACAGCTAAAATAGATACAATTTCATCCTCCAAGGAGCCTTTACGGAAAGATTTTGTTCAAACTCATTATTTTTCAGATCCTGGAGCCTTATCTTCATTTGTGACTACATAATATGACGAAAAGGTAGGTGAAATATAATCTTCTATGTCTACAGAAGAGCTTAGATATGAGTTTACCGATAAATCTGCAGAAAACCATTCTACCCCTTTCTCTGGGGAGGAGTTGGATGGTGATGTGGCTCATTCTCAGACCCTTGATTCCACTTCTACTTTGGATTGCCTGGATATTGTTTTTCGATTTGACGAAGCGATATTCAAAGCAATGATGGTTGTAGATCGAACACTGGAAGATTTACATCATCGTTTATATTTCCGTCCTCCTTTGCATGAAGTTGAGTCTAGGTCCTCCAATTTGCCTGCTAGCGATGTTTGTACGGTTCCTTTGGCTCCAACACATTTTTTTCCCGAAGGTAATATATTGACTGGTTCGATGACTGTACCTTTAAACATCTCTAGGAGCAAGCTGGTGGAGCCCCCTAACGGGCTCTACCTTAAGTAGTACTTTGCTTAATAGTTAGGCAATGCCTTCTTTGTACATTTTGTATTTTTGTACATATATCATAGGGAATTTTTTGATATCAACACTTATTGGTATGTTGTGGTAGGTGTTGATGGATGACTTAGTCTATTATGGATTCGTCGATGGTGCTAGTCAGCACACTCGGAATCTCGCATCATAGCTTGGGTGATATACTATCCAACTGGTTAGTTGATGGTATCAAGGGGTGTATGCATTGGTCCTATGTTAGACCCCTATACTACTAGTGTAACCCCTTATTGTTATTAGTAAAACCCACTTATTATATTGATGTACCCATGCAGTGCCCATATTGTTACTATTGTGCCCCATAGAAGCCCACTAATTGTTATTATTGTGCCCTTGCATTATTATTGTTATGTCGGCTCTGATTATGTTATGACCCCTTAGACTCCTATATATAGAAAGGAGGTCTTTTCATTTTTATCATCCAAGAATTGTTCATTTATGTAATGTAAAGGAGGTTTGCCCCCTCGAAGAGGCTGAATTCTAAGGCGTTGATCTATCTTTTCTATCTTTTCTTGAGTTGGTTTCATAACATTTGGTATCAGAGCTTTGGATTCTAGGGTTTCGCTGCTCCAAACAGGTCATCGTAGAATTTTCGCTATAACTTTTTTTATGTGACGTTTCAGAAGTCGCAAAAAAAACCCATTTCAAAAGAAATCACGCTAAACCTTGGGTCTGAATTTTAGAGCGTTTTTCGCTATATTTGCGGAGATATGATCTGAGGAAGTTGGTCTTTTTAGAGACTCCTGAATTACTTTCAAAACAGGTGACCTGGGGAAAATCGTCATAACTTTATCTCTGAGCATCGGATTGAAATTTTGTAAGAAGGTATAGAAAGAGGAAGGACTGTAGTTTCTTGTATGCATTGTTTAGATCCAAAAGTCGAAACAGTGACTCTTGGCACGTCGTACAAGTTCACTCTACTGAACTAGTCTCTAATCAAGTCACTGTGGGAGATTTCGCATAACTCTTCCTTGGAGAATCCAATTTGGGTCAGACTTGTGGCATTGGAAAGAGGACACAGAGGGATACTACAGGTCATAGTTTCAGAACTTAAAGATCTAAAAGTAAAAATTTACCATCATTGCAAGATCGAGCTCCTAAAATCAAGAAAAAGCAAGATGAGGAAGTTTGATGGCAAGGATCCGGTAAATTGGATACGTCAAATGGAGCAATATTTT
>APFE030510873.1:40909-99097 GCA_000404065.3 Pinus taeda
ATAGAAGAAATGAATCAGACCATATCTTGTAAAGCATTGGCAAGAATTACCACTTCTCAAACTCTCAAGATAGAAGGACATATCAAGAAGAAAAGGGTGAAAGGAGTGAAAGATCACATCGATAAAGAAGAAATGAATACAACCATATCTTGTAATTCACTGGTCGAAATTACCACTCCTCAAACTATCAAGATAGAAGATCACATCGAGCATCAAGAAATGAATCCGACCATATCTTGTAAAGGATTGGAAGAAATTATCACTCCTCAAACTCTAGAAATAGAAGGACATATCAAGAAGAAAAAGGTTCAAGCAGTAAAAGATCACATCAAGCATCAACAAAAAGTTCTTCAACTTTTAAAGGATAATGCCACTTTAGTACAAAACCAAACGAAACAACAGGTAGATCAATGTCGTAGTAAAAAATGTTTTGATGTAGGTGATTGGGTATTTTTACTGCTACATATCAAGCAAGCTATTTATGAGAAGGAAATGATGGCAATACTACATGCACTTAAAAAACGACGACCTTACCGAATGGGACAACTCTTCAAGGATGAGGATGTGGAAGCATTCTTTTGTGCTATTTCTATTATACAACCAAATCGGATAAACGAAGCAAGGGATGAATGGAAGAAGGACGAAGAAGTATGGCCATTTATTCAAAAGTTGCAAAAGATCCTAATTCAAACAATATTGCCAGAAATTGAAGAGGAAGGAAAAATCATATTGGAGCCTGGAGCAGTGACAGAAACAAGAACCCGACAGCTACGAAACCGATCAATTTTAGAGTATCTCATCAAGTGGAAGAACTTACCAGCTGAAGATTCCACATGGGAGGACAAGAATTTTACACGGAAGGATCAAGAACTACTCAAGCGCTGAGGACAACGCTTTTTGAAGGAGAGGGGCATGTTAGACCCCTATACTACTAGTGTAACCCCTTATTGTTATTAGTAAAACCCACTTATTATATTGATGTACCCATGCAGTGCCCATATTGTTACTATTGTGCCCCATAGAAGCCCACTATTGTTATTATTGTGCCCTCACATTATTATTGTTATTCGGCTTTGATTATGTTATGACCCCTTAGACTCCTATATATAGAAAGGAGGTCTTTTCATTGTATCATCCAAGAATTGTTCATTTATGTAATGTAAAGGAGGTTGCCCCCTCGAAGAGGCTGAATTCTAAGGCGTTGATCTATCTTTTCTATCTTTTCTTGAGCTGGTTTCATAACATCCTACATCAAATACTATGGCTAAGTATAATTTTTTCATTTATTTACTATCCAAAGCTAATTCTTATGGAATCGATTCATTGGTAGTCTATCTTGATTCACAACTAATAATGTCACAATTGAATAACATTTATCGGGTAAGGGATCCATGTTTATATCGCTAGTATTTAAGGGTGAGGTTGTTGCAAAGACCATTTACTTACAATAATTATTTGCACATTCCATGATCTTATAATTGGTTAGCAGATTCTATCGCTAGTCAAGCTTTAGACTGGCACATCATTCATTCATCACAATAAAATCATGCATCAAAAAGTCGAAACTGTATATCTATCTATATATATATATATATATATATATATATGATATATATATATATATATATATATATATATATATATATATAATATATTATATATATATATAATATATATATATATAATATATATAATATATATAGATATATATATATCATAAAACATCCTGAGTGTACATAAGTGTGTCCAAAATAATATACAAAAATTGGGACTCAAATGCCCATAATAATGTCTAGTACATCTAATGCCCTAGCTCAGGATGAGAAACTAAGTATGTGACTACTACTTTGGCCACATGCCTAAGAGTCTAAACCCAGTCTTATGGCATTCCAACCACGCGACGCTGCATGTCTATAGGGAGATCCTCTACAGCCTCCATCGGTACTCGGTGAGTTAGTCTCACCAAGTGCCACTGAACTTTGTGTAGGAGTCGCTTTGTATCGGCAGCTGCCTCTTCGGCACCTTGGCCACGACATCCATGTCGTGGGAATCCATCTGGTCATACTGGCCCAATATTTGGAATATGACCATTACATTAGTCATTTGAATCCCATCAAAAATATTTTTCAAAGTTCATTTTAATATTTGAAAAATAATCAAAATCATAAAATCAAAAACATTTGTTACCTATATTGGCCCATGCCACAGTTGGTGGTAATGTTAGATCTGGATCTCCTTAGAAGTCCAAGCTGGCATAGGGGTAATCATTCACTGCGATGATCTGATGCTCCCACCAGGAGAATAAATCATCGTCACAAGTTGTCCACAATACGTCCCCACCGCCTATTCATTTCATTAGATCAGCCCACCTACCCATTCGTGGATCTTACAGCCTACTGATCGGAACTGGTACACTAGGGCATAGCGCTGGAACCCTCTCAAAAAGAAAGGAGCACAGAATGGTCCCATACCTAAATTTTTTGGTCTGGCCCTTTTTGATAGATGATAGCTGTCTCTTCAAGTTGGTGAGAAGAGGAGTACACCAATCAAATACTATGGTGAGACAGTCTACCGCTAATCTCATGGCAAGTCATGAAGCCTGGTGTAGGGAAGCTGATCCATTCACTCTAGCTATAGTGAACAGGATAATTCTCAATGATAAATTCTCCATGCGCTTGATTGGAATTTGGCTTCCAATATTTTCTAGATGACACAGACAATATATATGCAAATAGTCCTTGATAGAGAGGCTACCTCGTGATCTTCCTGTGGAATGTACTACCTCTCCCCTCTGAGAAAGGCCTGTGATGAAATAGATATCCTCAATCTCTATCCTTGGTGGTATTTGATCAATCATGAATGAGTCATCCTGATGCTCCAGTAGTGAATAAGCATTTCGAGCAAGCGAGTATTTTCCTTCATATTTGGAATTTTGAAGAACTTTAGCAAACCACATCCTCTTAAGGCATCCAAGGCCTGTGGATCATTCATAACCTCATCATCTACTCTGGCATGCTCCCTTTCCCTCCAAATGACTGGCATCTTGAGGAGAAAACAAGTTTGGACCGTTAGTTTTTTCTTTTGAAGTTTAGATGGCGTATACACGGGTTTGTTTCATAAACAGTCATGCCTAGGGCCTACGTATATGTAGGTTGCATATAGCCAACCTACATATACATCGCGACAAACTTTTGACATAAATTCAATGGTGAAACTTGAATTAAAATTCTTAAAACCAATCACAAATTAATACAAGGTAAGTTTAAGGGTTACCTGGTGATTTTGGGAAGATTTGAATGGTCGAATTCGGCAAATGGCAAAGCTTGCTTCCTTTTCTCCACTCCTTGTGCTCTCAAATCAAATAGTAACAATGGTGAGTCAAAAAACTATTTTATAAGCTTTGAAAATGCCAAATTTTTTCAAAACTTGATTTTATTTTGTCTCATGTAAATTTTAACTTGGGAGCTTGGAATGTTGAGAATGGTTTGATTTTTAGGACATTTTGGACGCTTTTCGACAATTTCAAGTCGGTTCCATGACTGCAGACCTGTCACGGTAAGTATTGTTTTCTCAGTGGCATATAGGTTAGGGAAGCCATTTTTCCATTTCATTTTTCATACTAGCCTCCATTTGTCGATACACTTTCCATAGGCTCAATCCCATTGTGTTATGGTTCGTAAACCATCTGTTAGCACCTAAATCTGCCTCAGGCTGAAGGAAGGCAAAATTCAGGGTAACCACAAACCACGCTCAGTCTAGTAGCTAGCCCTACCAGAATAGGAGAGGGCTCTCTCCGGGTCACACTCAGTGAATAGATGAACGAGAAGGACTGAGATGACTTTCAAACGAACTATTTGTCTTAGGCTAGTAAGTGAAAGTGGAAACAAGGAGTGATTTTTATGAATGACTATATTTCCGAGATGTTATGGGACCACTGGACCTCAATGAACAGAGAACTAAAAATGAAGGCACAGATTATTTCGTGAGGAAAGGTAGGCTGAAAGCATAGCAATTTTAGTTTTAAAATGTGGCGAGATGGAAAGATCAATTAAGAAGTTGAAAAGGGCATAGGAGATGAATCCTTTTCAAATAGATGAATGAACACTGTATATGAAACTTTCCCACAGGTAGAGCAATAGAATTGAATTCTACTTGATCTCACTCGAAACATTTCACCAGAAATGGATACGAAATGAAACTATGGAACATAACAAAGGAATGGAGAGAATGATTAAGGAGTTGAAAAGGGCATAGGATATGAATCCTTTTCAAACAGAAGAATCAACACTGTATATGAAATTTTCCCACAGGTAGAGCAATTAGAATTGAATTCTACCTGATCTCACTCGAAAAATTTCACCAGAAATAAAGGCGAAATGGAATACAAAACATAACAAGGTACATATGAAACATAAGAGAAACACTTGCTATACTCACAACCATAGTAATCTCATGAAACAGAGCCGCTGCCTTTCATTAATTCTTTGTGAAAATATACAATGCAGAAACAAAGTTTCTTTCCCACAGTTTCCCAGAAGTTACAAGCCAACCAACCCTTTGCAAATAACTTGGATACAATATATAGAATGTGTGAGGAAGAGATACAACGCCCAGGGGTTGGGAAGTTACTCCAATCATTTCAAAATGGAGATGGAGAGCCAACCATCAACTACAGGTGCAGCACTGCAAATATGACATGTGGATTTGGAGTGACCGTTTGACTTCCTTTGCCACTTGGATAGAAGCCAATCTGGAGAAAAAACATTTTAAATGTCACCTTTCGTGCCAAAAAACTGAATTATAGATTAGCGGGCCCACTTGGGGAAGTCGAGAACCGAAATTTCGCGAAACGGAAGCAAATTGGCAATATTTCCTCTGTGCGTCGCGCACTTTTCTCTGTGTGTCGCGCTACTTTGGGACCTATTTTGGGGAACTTATAGTTGTCCAAAATGTGCCCAAGTGGGCTTGTTGGAAAGCTTGGCCTGTCTACTTTCTGACCCCACTGGAATTTCTGAATTTGAAGCTCATTTTCCCCTCCAAATATTCATTCTCCAAAGACTGCTTTCTGTGTGTCCAAAAAGTGGCAAAAAGGCCAATTTTGGGTGTTTTTTGTCCTTTAGGAGACCCAAAACTTATCAAAATTTCTAGCCCGGACACTAGTAGATGTATTTTTCGATGCTGAATCCAAAAATGTAAACATTTTCTTGATTGGAGGGCTAGAATTTTAGCGCCACGCAGGGTGCGTGACGCACAGGGAGAAAATCCTCGTTTCTTGCCCAAAAAATTTCCCTGTGACCAAAATTTGCCCAAATTTTTTGAGATTTGGGCTGGAAGTTCTCTATGGGGTGCTTTGCTGAGTCAGAGACGCCTCAGCAAAGATCTTGAGCCTATCTTTCTCTTTTGCCCTTTTTTCCCTTTTTGTGGCTTTCCTTAGTTTTGCTTTCAAACTCCTTATTCGAGCTCTTAAACTCATGTTTCGTGCCCTGTAATGATGAGCCATGTGTCTCAGCAGTGTGTTGTCTTTGTCGGCTTTTTTCAACATTTTTTGCAGGTGCATGTTGATTCTCTCAAGAACAGACTCACGATCATCCATAACCTATTGCTCCAACGAAGTAAATTCAATCCTCCTCTGCTGGGAAGTTAGACGATCCTCACGGATGTTCTGCAGCTCCATGATCACATGCTGGTCTTCTAGCTGTTTGTTCCTCTTCTCCAGATACTTGATGACCCATATAGCCCTCTCGAAATTTATCATCAAGTCTTTGATCTCCGTATCTTGCTCCTAAATGGTCATCCTAAGTTTGGCATTTTCTGCCTCTGTCTCTTCATCCGGAATGAGGATGACACCAGTCTCCTGTGCACCCGATGGCCCTTCATCATGCACGGGCTCCTTGCCCTTGTCCAATATCTGTGTAGTCGATGTCGGAAGTGAGGCCCCTTCCACCCCAGGTGGAGATAACACTCACTTTGCTGCTGCAAACAAAGGCCTGGTGCCTTTCGGATAACCTCTCTGATATGTGATGGAAGAAGGCACCACAGTGGTCTCATGGCACTCATGCTGATGAGAGGGACCACCTATCTCATGTTTTGTCTCTGATACTACCTTTAGAGTGCTGAAAAAGTCACGGGAGATTAAGTCCTCCCAAGCAATGCCCTGTAATCTCAACTGATGGTCCATCAAAATCTGAATAAGAGCGAAGTGATATACACTGTTGAGTTGCTGCCGAGGGGTCTTGTGCTGCATGAATTTCCTCATCCTCTTTATGTTCCCGCAAATGAAGAATGGGAGGTTCATCATACGCACCCTGGTGAAGTGCATGAGTAACCTGATGTGATAGGCATAAAGGTAAGAAAACCTCCCTTCGCAACTGAAGTATTTCATGATCAATCTCATGAGCAAAGCATAATCATCTCTCAGAAATCTGAATGGGAAAACTCTCGTGAGCTGACTCAAATAACTAACCTTTATGTAAGGCTCATAAAGCTCCCTCTCCACCTTCATCTTCTTGTGCCACTGTTCTCCAAAATTTGGTATGCTTGTTGCCACTGATATGGTTTCGGGTGTCAATGTGAAAGTGACCCTTGCCAACATAGACTGTCCTCCCTGTAGGTGAAGTGCAAAGAGGCAGGCCAACTCATGATGAATCCTGACATTTGCCACCCTCTGACAAAATTTGAAACATGAGAAGTGCTGGAAACAAGACACAGCGAGAGGGCATGCCTGCAACTCAATGAGGGTGTTTGGTTCATCCCTGACATGTCGGTCACTCCTAGGTCTCCAAGGAGAGTGATCTCCTGAAGCCCTATTACTGTGGTTTTCCCCCTCATAATCTGATGAAATCTCCGATGCCATTGTTGTTGTTTGTACCCTGAATTTCTTTGTTGCCCTCTAAATCCACTGAACTGATAGATGCTCTGGCAAATCTGCCACCAAGGGGACAATAAAACAGGGGAATTTAGAAGGAGAATGATGAAAAGAGGAATAGGGATTTAACCGGAAAAATTTACAGGGATTTGGGAGTGTTTGAGTATGGTGGTGAGGAGGTATGGTTTGGATGTTTTGAGCCATAGGAATAAAGGGGACAAATGGATATGATTGCATGGAGCTAGGGTGATTATCAGGGGAACTTGCTATAGGGGAATTAGCTAATAGAGGTTAGGTAGGAGCAAGCTTTTAATGATAGAGTCACTGTAGCAAAACCCTAGCTTTCTTGACCCTTTCTATATATCATCTTTGTTTTTCCTTTAAAAATTTTGCATTTGATTTCATGGTGATCAAAACAACATCCCCTTTTGAGTTTAAATGCCAATGATGAAGGTAGTTGGGCTACCTCTCCAACCTTGAGGGTCATTCAAAAAATTTTTGGGAAAATATAGTGTGTTTAGGGCTGATAAGTCTGTGCGCTGTGTGCTTTTCCCAGTGCGCCACGCGCCGGGTATGCACCGCGTCAGTGGTAATTTTGCACTATGGCTGGGCTCCCAATGCGTCGTGCGCGCTGAGTGCGCCGCGCCACCTTGTGTGTGCGCCGCGCACTGTCACAGTCGCCCAACTTGATTTGCAAAACAGGGGAGGGGTTTCTAATGGTGAACTAAGGATGATTTTCTTAGGAAACATGATGGAGGGGAGGTGAGAATGATGAGGGGTGAGGGGATGAGGGTAAGGGAAGCAGAACCTTGGTGGCATCATCGCAATTTTGCAACTCTATTTATTGTTTTTCTTGGTGATCTTTCCATGGATGGCTTTGTGCTTTTGGGTACCGTTTAAACATCTTATAATCACCATATCCTTGATAAAACTGACGCATAAGAAGTGTTATAAAGCCTACCTCTTGGTTTGATGAGCTTCCCGAAAGCTTGGAACGATCTTGCCTTGTTTTGAATTGCTGGACTGTGTGCACTGCGCGCTCTTCCTTGTGCACCGCGCGCCTTATATGCGTCGCGCCTGTGTAATTTTTCAAAGGTGGACTGGCTGTGTATGTGTCGCGCGCGGTGTATGCGCCGCGCTCCTGCCTGTGTGCGCCGCATGCCTCTAATCACCTACCCGCTCACTCAAATGCTCACCAATCTCACTCTCCCACCTTAGCAATGCCTTTCTAAGTCTCCAATGGCACAATGGCTTTGCTTTGGGCCACAA
The DNA here is from genome assembly GCA_000404065.3 of Pinus taeda. NCBI lineage: Eukaryota > Viridiplantae > Streptophyta > Pinopsida > Pinales > Pinaceae > Pinus > Pinus taeda. Next base: position 49,044 of record APFE030510873.1, read on the forward strand.
TATGCATTTATAGGCTTGAGATAAACTGGTTTGATTTTTTGCTCTTTAAAAGCCTCCTTTTCTAATGTTTGTGTTCTACACTTTTTCATTGACCTTTAAACACACTGATTTTAGCTTTTTCCTTGAAATTTTGGCTCAAATGATGCAATTTTCTGCACATTTTTGCAGGGACAGTGTGACAGGGCATCTGGCTTTGAAATCCTTGACTACATTTGAAAATGTCAATTGTCGATTTTTTGAAAATTTTTGTCATGTTTGACCTTGTTTGACTTTTCTTCAAAACAGAGTTTTGAAGAAGAGTTGATGTCTCTTGCGGTGACGATGAAGCTTTCTGCACTGTAGGTGTATAAGACGTCCCTCTGGCCTGCATGGCTGGTTTCTGGACTAGTTTTTTTTTTAAAGACCAAACTTATGACTTTCTAGACTCAAACCAAAATGGCTTTGTCCTGAAATAGGATCAGACCATGACTATCATGAATTTCACTAATTTGTGGACCGAGACCTGAACCAACAATGGGCCAGACAAGAGGGAAACTGACTAGGATGACTTTCTCCATCAAGTCATGGCATGCCCCTAGTGAAATGCAACTGGAATAGAGGAGTGGGACACCTAATCATGAAATGCATAAAGAGTTTTAATCCTTGACGGAGGACTTGACCAAGCCGACTCTAACATTGGCTCCAATGGGGGATGGTAGCTCCTTGGAGGTGCCAAGAACAACAGATCTTTGGAGGAGCTAGACAGTGCCTCTTAGTCCATTGGGCTATGGAGTCATCGTTTTGATAAACAGCACAAGACTTTGACTTATTTACAAAACTGGAGTGACCAAGAAATTGACTCAAACTTCGACAATTGGAATAACTCAAAAACTGACTGTACATAATGAAACCAAACTGAAATAAAGATGGTATTTACAATGACGGTGGAAGTAGTGTTCATAGATCAACAGTGATACCATTTGAGCAGCCGACCATTGATCGACCCTCCCGGACAATCTTCTCCGTTTATTTCCTTTAGAAGGAACGCATTCTGACCCCTGTATGCTACGATCTTGAAAGGACCTTTCTACAAATTTTCGAACTTTCCGTGCTTGCCTTTCTCCTCATTCCTTGCATCCCATTTCAGCACTATATCGTCCACCTGAAACCTATCCATCTTTGCCTTTCTATCATAAATTTTCTTAATTTTCTCCTGCAATTTGGACATGTTCTTGAAGACTTCTTCTCTTGTTTGCTGTAAGTGGATCATTTGATTCAGCCTTCTCTGCATGGGATCTTCCTCACTGCCAGCCTCCTGAAGGAGTTTGATCGCTGGGGCAGTAAGAGAAGCGGGAAATACTGTGTCCACTCCATAAAAAAGCTCAAATGGTGACATACCGATGGATTTTTTGTGAGTGATCCGATCTGCCCAAAGCGCATGAACCAACCTCTTGTTCCAACTCTTCTTATTTATTTCAAGTAGCTTCTTGATAATGTGACCAAAGATTTATTCAAAGATTCCGCCAACCCATTGCCTTGCGGATGGTAGGCGGTTGAATGACCTAAAATTATGTGATACTTGTGACAAAATTCCACCATCCTTTTTTATTTAAATGTTGTTGCATTATCAGTGATTAATTTTTTAGGACAACCAAAGCGTGACAGGATGTTATTTTCGAGAAATGAAATGATTACCGTGTCTGTCGCTTGTTTGGTAGGTGCTGCCTCAATCCATTTTGTGAAGTAGTCCGTGGTTGTAAGGATCCATCTATGCTGTCCGGAAGATGCAGGATGAATTTCCCCAATGAAATCCAACCCCCACTTCTGAAAAGGAGCGCTCACTTCGATAGGCTTGAGTGGCAAAGGCTGTAACTTCTGTTTTCTTTTGAAAATTTGACACTTATGACAACACTTTACCATCTTGTGCACATCAGCAAATAAAGTAGGTCAGTAGTATCCTGCTCTCAAAATTTTGTTAGCGGTTGATTTCCAAAAAAGATGACCCCCACACTCTCCTCTGTGGAAATATTCCATGGCTTTCTTTGCCTCCTCTTCCACCAGACAATTTAACAAAATGCCACCGGGATCTTTCCAATACAATGCAGAATTCAAAATACAAAACTTGGCAGCTTTCAGTTTAAGTGTTCTTGCTTTGTTTCTAGCCATGCCGGGTGGTGGTGATATATTTTTCAACACATATATTATATCAAAATACCATGGGGACAAAATAAACATTTCAGATACCTGCACTGAAGTTCCCTCTTCATTCTCATCTGTCATGGCAGTGATCAGATTTATGTCTAATGCATGCAAGTTTGACTCAGCCATTAGTTTTGCTAACCCTTGTCCTTTGACCAACTTTGTAGGTTTTATTTCCACATCATATTCTAGCAAGGTTGCGATCCATTTGCCTCTTCTCCCCTCTGGATCGGTCTGCACCAAAAGATCTTTTACAGCAGTATTAGGAACATAAGCCAAAATGTGAGAGTGTAGAATGTATACCCGGAAATCCTTCAATGCTTTCACCAATGCTAGAGCTTGCTTCTCAATGATGTTGTACTTTAACGCTGCATCCCTTATAGCTCTGTTGAAGAACGCAATGGGTCTTTCATGACCCTCTCTCTTTTGTAATAATACTGCTGCCATAGTATGCTCCGAAGCAAAAGAAAATACTATAAAATCCTGAGTATAGTCTGGGCTTACCAGAATTGGTGCTGAAGAAAGGGCCAATTTGACCATGTTGAAAGATTTTACTGCCTCATCTGTCCATCTCACCTAGCTATCATTTTTAAGCATGTTGGTCATTTCTTTCAAGTGTTCTGCAAGATTGGGTACAAAACGACGCAGAAAATTCATCTCACCATTGAATGATTGTATTTCCTTTTTGTTTCTGGGCAGATCGATTTGTTGAATTGCTTGCACACATGTTGGGTCTATGCGAATGCCATCTTTTGAAATGATGTGCCCAAGTAATTTGCCTTCCTCCATGGCGAACAAGCTCTTCTTTGGATTCAGCGATAAACCATATTTCCTGCATTTTTGAAAGACAGTTTTTAGGTGATGCATGTGTTCTTCATCAGATTTTGAAAACACTGTCAAGTCATCCAAGTACACCACCAAAAATACATCCTTCTCATTTGCAAATGCCAAGTCCATTGCCCGCTGAAATGTGGCACCTGCATTCTTTAAACCAAATGGCATTTTGGCATAATGAAATGTTACCCATGGAGTGGTGAACGTTGTTTTGTCTCTGTCATCTTCATGGACAACAACTTGATTATATCCGAAATAACCATCCAGCAGTGACATACGAGATGCCCCCACTACTCGCTAAAGTACATGGTCCATCTTGGGTAGAGGATAGTTGTCCTTCAATGAGACCTTGTTTAGATTTCTGAAATCAATGCATAGGCGGATCTCACCAGTCTTCTTTCTTATGGGTACCAAATTAGAAATCAAATCTGAAAATCTGATGGGCACAATGATACCTGACTTGTACAACCTATTTACCTCTTTTTCAATGGATGGCAGCAACTTTGGATTGATCCTTCTCAGCTTTTATCTAAATGGTTTTTGATTGGGCTTGATAGGTATGGTGTGCTGAATGATATTTGTATCATAGGTCTTCAAATCTGAATAATCCCAAGCAAATACATCTACGAATGAAGCCATCAAATTAATATATTTGTCCTTGGTTTTTGGCGGTAGTGCCTTGGACAATTTTACCAATTTTGGATTTGTTGTTGTACCGATGTTGACTTCTTCTATGCCTTTCTCCGTGGGCTGCAAAGTTGGCTTGTGGGCAACATCGTCCTGATCGAAAAGGTCTTCAAGGGGTATCAATCCTTTAGGAATGATGTTATTTTTGAGCTGCATTACATCCATTTGATTGATATGCACTTCATCTATACCATTTCCTTTGTCTTCATCACTTTCCTCATCAATTGAGGTCTCTTCGAAATGGCCTTTGTTGAGCAGAAAATCTTTAATCTCCTCATCATCTTTAAATACTTGCCAATGTCGATGATTGTCTGGAATGGTTGGACGATGCTTGACATGGATTTCAAATTTATTGCTGGAGTTCATGGGGATCTTCAAGTTGCTCGCTGCTTTGGCAAGAGCATCAGCAATACTATTTTGGATTCTTGGCACACATGTCAAAATGTATTCGGAAAACAGTTTCAAGATGTCCAAAACTGCATTTCGGTAGGCCCGCATCCTAGGATGTTTTGCTTGATATTCTCCTCTGAACTGTTTTATTACTAACTCGGAGTCACCACATATCGAAATCCTCTTTGCATTAAGCTTTCTAAGAATCTTCAGGCCAGCAATCAGAGCTTCATATTCAGCTTCATTATTTGAACATTCCAAGGCTAGCTTGTAGGAGAAAACTCTCACACTGCTAGGTACTTTTTTTGGGGCAAAGAAGGGACTGCATACCCAAATGCCAATACCAGCTCCATAATTCCCTATTGCTCCATCAAAATCCATGGTCCATAAGCCTTCTTCTTCTTCTTGCAAGTGCTGAAAATCCTTTGGCAGCCCATTATTTGTTTGCTGTCCATTGTTCTCCACTGATTGCCCAATCTTTTGTTTCTTTTCTTGTCTTTATTTTTCCAAAATATCTCTAAAATTTTCTGTTATCTCTGGAATGTCATCTACTTCTACCATCTGACTATCTATTTCATTTAAACTATCTGAAAACAAAACAAAAGATTCTAAATTTGTATGTACATAGTTTACAGGATGATTGATCGGTTTCTCCTTGCTTGTGATCATGTACTTCATCTTTTGTTCCCGATATAGTTTCCTCATTTGCCCAAAAACCAAGATTGTTGCATAAGAGAAATCCATCTGTAGCGTCCCCTTTAATTTCGCCACCCAAGACCTGGAGAGAAGCATGCCAAACCTTGGAGGAACATCTACTACCACTACGTCCATCAACACATTTTTCATAGGAAGCTGATCCAAACTGAAAACTAAGTCTTTGATGAGACCAATACACCTTACTCTGCTAGAATCGAATGAATAGAGATCATGATATTGTCGAGTGATATCCAGACCAAGCTTGTCCATGATAGCCTTGGGCATGATATTATGAGAGGCTCCAGAATCAAACATGGCATTGTGTAGCACAAATTCATGCAACCGTAAACTGATGTAGAAGGGTGGCACCTCGTTGTCACGGGACCCACCATTTGATGCTGGTCCAAAAATCATTTCTGGTTGATCCTCTTCTACATTTACCATGTCGGACATTGGGTCCCAATTCAACACTTTAGAAATCTGTTCTTTATAACTGTTGTTCTTCATGATTTCAGTCAAAGGGATGGATATTTTTAACTTAGCAATCTCATTCTCTAAGCTAAAAGTGGGAGTTTTTTCTACCTCCTTGACTGGGATCTCCTTCCTTTCCTTCTCTTTTGAGGTGGCGGGCTGCTTTGATTGTTCTACAGGTCTTGATTTGCTGCTCTTCGGACCAACCACCTCCTTTCCTTTTCTTTGTGTAGCCGATAAATCATTCTTCGTTTTTTCACCTTCCTTCTTTTTCTGAATTGGTATGGCTAGTACATCTCTGTTTCTAAGTGAATATCATTGTTGTTGTGCAGACAGAGCATTCGTATACCCCCTTTGATATTCTTCTGATTCTTCTTCCAACACATTGTCACTAGCTAGAATAAAATCGGTGTCTTGGTATGCAGCTAAATTTACTGCACATTCTTCTTCTTCGGTAATGTAAGTAGGCAACTCATCTGGCGTGAAAAGATGATTCTCTTCACCTATTATGTTCCCTTCTTCATCTGATTCCGGTCCATGCACAAAATTCTACTGCAAAGGTGTTTGTACCGGCTTTTGGGCTGCCTGCTCCTCAGTTCGCTGCTCTCTTTTCTTTATCCTATATTGTGGCTGCCGTTGGCCATGAAATTTAGGATTCCTAACTTGTGGCTTTGGCTTGTCAAGTTTTATCATTTCCATCATCTGTTCCAACTTTTTGAACATCTGCTCTAGTGCAGAAGATTCTTCTTTGGCAATGGTTTGCTTTTCTGCTTTCGCTCAAGCTCTTTTAGATAGCAAGTTCGCCTCAACGCTGACTGCAATTCTTTGCATGTCTTCCATTGTAGCAGGTTCCCTTTCTCTCAATTGATAAGCCATATCAGCATCAAAACCATCTAGGAATTTCACCATGGCTAGCCTTGCAGGTGGCCTTAGATCATCTGGAATTTCATTGTACATTGTATTGAACCTCGTGCAATAATCTTGGACCGAATCACCAGCATTCCTCTTGATTTGGTCATATTCGGACAGAATTTGAAGAGGTTTCTTTTTCACTTCCCAGCGGTTCAAGAATGTTCTATGTAACTCTACCAAGGTGGCGATACTGGCTGCCGGTAAACCTCTGAACCATTTTTTCACCTCACCTATGAATGTTTGTACGAAGAGCCTCATTGACACGTTTTCCTCACTGATATTATAAAGTTCGAAGTAATCTGTCATTTGCTCCTTGTGTTGCAGTGCAGTGATGCTGCTAGGAGAGCCATCAAAGAATGGGATTTTGCTTTGGTAATCAACAGGCATATCATCTAGAACTTGGGGTAGCACAAGGGGTACAAAACATGCCATCATTTTTGGTAGATTTGGTGGCCTTGGAGGTGTTGGAGGGGTGTGCACAGTTTGCAAGGGGCTTGCACTTGTATTTTGGAGCGGTGTCGCAATGTAACTATCAATTAATCTATTATCTCTCTCTGTTTCAAGGTCTACAAGAAATTACGGATCGTGGACAGTATAATTAGCAGCCCTTTTGGATTTAGACTCAAACAATGATATCTCGAACCGATCGTTAAACTCAAGCTCTTCAAGATACTCAAAAATGTCAGGACATGAATGGGATTTGAACACGGGAGTTGTGGTGCTCTCTTGCCGAAGGAGCCTGGGGATCAAATTGGGGTTTTTGAAGATATGGGGAGGATCCGGGTCTAGATTTGCTCTGGTGTATTGTCTCGAAGCCAGCGTGCTATTGAGAAAAATCACAGGATACAACCAACTTGCTCAGCCTTTCTAATCCTAAGCCCATCATCCAGGAGCTTAAAATTATTAAGAAACAAGGAGATTTGATTTCAAACTTAGTCTATCCCCAACGGAGTCTCCATTATGTTAGCACCTAAATCTGCCTTAGGCTGAAGGAAGACAAAATTCAGGGTAACCACAAACCACGCTCATTCTGGTAGCTAGCCTTATCAGAATAGGAGAGGTCTCTCTCCGGGTCACACTCAGTGAATAGATGAATGAGAAGGACTGAGATGACTTTCAAACGAACTATTTGTCTTAGGCTAGTAAGTGAAAGTGGAAACAAGGAGTGATTTTTATGAATGATTGTATTTCCGGGATGTTATGGGACCACTGGACCTTAATGAACAGAGAACTAAAAATGAAGGCACAGATTATTTCGTGAGGAAAGGTAGGCTGAAAGCATAGCAATTTTAGTTTTAAAAGGTGGCAGGATGGAAAGATTGATTAAGAAGTTGAAAAGGGCATAGGAGATGAATCCTTTTCAAACAGAAGAATGAACACTGTATATGAAACTTTCCCACAGGTAGAGCAATAGAATTGAATTCTACCTGATCTCACTCGAACAATTTCACCAGAAATAAAGGCGAAATGGAATACAAAACATAACAAGGTACATATGAAACATAATAGAAACACTTGCTATACTCACAACCATAGGAATCTCATGAAATAGAGCCGCTGCCTTTCATTAATTCTCTGTAAAAATATATAATGCAGAAACAAAGTTTCTTTCCCACAGTTTCCCAGAAGTTACAAGCCAAACAACCCATTGCAAATAACTTGCATACAATATATAGAATGTGTGAGGAAGAGATAGAACGCCCAGGGGTTGGGAAGTTACTCCAATCATTTCGAAATGGATATGGAGAGCCAACCATCAGCTACAGGTGCAGCGCTGCAAATATGACATTTGGATTTGGAGTGACAGTTTGCCTTCCTTTGTCACTTGGATAGAAGCCAATCTGGAAAAAAAAACTTTTAAATATCTCCTTTGGTGCCAAAAAACTGAAGTGTAGATCAGCGGGCCCACTTGGAGAAGTCACGAACCGAAATTTCGCGAAACGGAAGCAAATTGGCAATTTTTCCTCTGTGTGCCGCGCGCTTTTCTCTGTGTGTCGCGCTACTTTGGGACGTATTTTGGGGCACTTCCAGGTGTCCAAAATGTGCCCAAGGGGGCTTGTTGGAAAGCTTGGCCTGTCTACTTTCTGACACCACTAGAATTTCTGAATTTGAAGCTCATTTTCCCCTCCAAATATTCATTCTCCCAAGACTCCTTTCTGTGTGTCCAAAACGTGGCAGAAAGGCCATTTTTGGGTGTTTTTTGTCCTTTAGGAGACCCAAAACTTATCAAAATTTCTAGACCGGACACTAGTAGATGTATTTTCATCCAAAAATGTAAACCTTTTCTCAATTGGAGTGCTATAATTTTAGTGCCGCGCAGGGTGCGCGGCGCACAGGGAGAAAATCCCTGTTTCTTGCCCAAAAAATTTCCCTGTGACCAAAATTTTCCCAAATTTTTTGAGATTTGGGCTGGAAGTTCTCTATGGGGTGCTTTACTGAGTCAAAGAGGCCTCAGCCAAGATCTTGAGCCTATCTTGCTCTTTTTCCCTTTTTGCCCTTTTTGTGGCTTTCCTCAGTTTTGCTTTCAAACTCCTTATTCGGGCTCTTAAACTCAAGTTTCATGCCCTGTAATGATGAGCCATGTGTTTCAGCAGTGTGTTGTCTTTGTCAGCCTTGTTCAGCATTTTGTCCAGGTGCATGTTGACTCTCTCAAGAACAGACTCATGATCATCCATAACCTATTGCTCCAACGAAGTAAATTCAATCCTCCTCTGCTGGGAAGTTAGACGATCCTCACGGATGTTCTACAGTTCCATGATCACATGCTGGTCTTCCAGCTGTTTGTTCCTCTCCTCTAGATACTTGATGACCCATCTAGCCCTCTCGAAATTTAGCATCAAGTCTTTGATCTCCGTATCTTGCTCCTGAATGGTCATCCTAAGTTTGGCATTTTCTGCCTCTGTCTCTTCATCCGGAATGAGGATGACACCAGTCTCCTGTGCACCCGATGGCCCTTCATCGCGCACGAGCTCCTTGCCCTTGTCCAATATCTGTGTAGTCGATGCCGGAAGCGAGGCCCCTTCCAACCCGGGTGGAGATAACACTCGCTTTGTTGTTGCAAACAAAGGCCTGGTGCCTTTCGGATAACCTCTCTGATATGTGACGGAAAAAGGCACCACAGTGGTCTCATGGCACTCATGCTGATGAGAGGGACCACCTATCTCATGTTTTGTCTCCAATACTACCTTTGGAGTGCTGAAAAAGTCATGGGAGATAAAGTCCTCCCATGCAATGCCCTGTAATCTCAACTGATGGTCCACCAAAATCTGAATAAGAGCGAAGTGATATACACTGTTGAGCTGCTGCCGAGGGGTCTTGTGCTGCATGAATTTCCTCATCCTCTCTATGTTCCCGCAAATGAAGAATGGGAGGTTCATCATAAGCACCCTGGTGAAGTGCATGAGTAACCTGATGTGATAGGCACAAAGGCGAGAAAACCTCCCTTCGCAACTGAAGTATTTCATGATCAATCTCATGAGTGGAGCATAATCATCTCTCAGAAATCTGAATGGGAAAACTCTCATGAGCTAACTCAAACAACTGACCTTTATGTAAGGCTCATAAAGCTCCCTCTCCACCTTCATCTTTTTGTGCCACTGTTCTCCAACATTTGGTATGCCTATTGCCATTGATATGGTTTCGGGTGTCAATGTGAAAGTGACCCTTGCCAAGATAGACTGTCCTCCCTGTAGGTGAAGTGCAAAGAGGCGGGCCAACTCGTGATGAATCCTGACATTTGACACCCTCTGACATAATTCGAAACATGAAAAGTGCTGGAAACAAGACATAGCGAGAGGGCATGCCTGCAACTCAGTGAGGGTGTTCGGTTCATCCCTGACATATCAGCCACTCCTAGGTCTCTGGGGAGCCTGATCTCCTGAAGTCGTATTACTGTGGGTTTCCCCCTCATAATCTGATGAAATCTCTGATGCCATTGCTGTTGTTTGTACCCTGAATTTCTTTGTTGCCCTCTAAATCCACTGAACTGATAGATGCTCTGGCAAATCTCTCACCAAGGGGACAATAAAACAGGGGAATTTAGAAGGAGAATGATGAAAAGAGGAATAGGGATTTAACAGGAAAAATTTACAGGAATTTGGGAGTGTTTGAGTATGGTGGTGATGAGGTATGGTTTGTATGTTTTGAGCCATAGGAATAAAGGGGACAAATGGATATGATTGCATGGAGCTAGGGTGATTATCAGGAACTTGCTACAGGGGAATTAGTTAATAGAGGTTTGGTAGGAGCAAGCTTTTAATGATAGAGTCACTGTAGCAAAACCCTAGATTTCTTAACCCTTTCTATATATCATCTTTATTTTTCCTTTAAAAAATTTGCATTTGATTTCATGGTGATCAAAACAACATCCCCTTTCGAGTTTAAATGCCAATGATGAAGGTAGTTGGGCTACCTCTCCAACCTTGAGGGTCATTCACAAAATTTTTGGGCAAATATAATGTGTTTAGGGCTGATAAGTCTGTGCGCCGCGCGCTTTACCCAGTGCACTGCATGTCCGGTATGCGCCGCGCCAGTGGTAATTTTGCACTGTGGCCGGGATCCCAGTGCGCCGCGCACCCTGAGTGCACCGCGCCACCTTATGTGTGTGCCACACACTGTCACAGTCACCCAACTTGATTTGAAAAACAGGGGAGGGGTTTCAATGGTGAACTAAGGATGATTTTCTTAGGAAACATGATGGAGGGGAGGTGAGAACGATGCGGGGTGAGGGGATGAGGGTAAGGGAAGCAGAACCTTGGCGACATCATCGCAATTTTGCAACTCAATTTATTGTTTTTCTTGGTGATCTTTCCATGGATGGCTTTGTGCTTTTGGGTACCATTTAAACATCTTATAATCGCCATATCCTTGATAAAACTGATGCATAAGAAGTGTTATAAAGCCTACATCTTGGTTTGATGAGCTTCCCGAAAGCTTGGAACGATCTTGCCTTGTTTTGAATTGCTGGACTGTATGCGTTGCGCGCTCTTCCCAGTGCGTCGCGCGCCTTATATGCACCATGCCTGTGTAATTTTTTAAAGGCGGACTGGCTGTGTATGCGCCGCACGCGGTGTATGCGCCGCGCTCTTGCCTGTGTACGCCACGCGCCTCCAATCACCTACCCGCTCACTCAAATGCTCACCAATCTCACTCTCCCACCTTTGCAATTCCTTTCTAAGTCTCCAATGGCATAATGGCTTTGCTTTGGGCCACAATATGAATTTATAGGCTTGAGAGAAACTGGTTTGATTTTTTTCTCTTTAAAAGCCTCCTTTTCTAATGTTTGTGTTCTGCACTTTTTCATTGACCTTTAAACACATTGATTTTAGCTTTTTCCTTGAAATTTTGGCTCAAATGATGCAATTTTCGGCACATTTTTGCAGGGATGGTGTGACGGGGCATCTGGCTTTGAAATCCTTGACTGCATTTGAAAATTTCAACTATCGATTTTTTGAAAAATTTTGTCATGTTTGACCTTGATTGACTTTTCTTCAAAGCAAAGTTTTGAAGAAGAGTTGATGTCTCTTGCGGTGATGATGAAGCTTTCTGCACTGTAGGTGTATAAGACGTCCCTCTGGCCTGCATGGCTGGTTTCTGGACTAGTTTTTTTTTTTAAAGACCAAACTGCTGACTTTCTAGACTCAAACCAAAATGGCTTTGTCCTGAAATAGGACCAGACCATGACTATCATGAATTTCATTAATTTGTGGATTGAGACCTGATCTAGCAACGGGCCAGACAAGAGGGAAACTGACTAGGATGACTTTCTCCGTCAGGTCATGGCATGCCCCTAGCAAAATGCAACTAGAAGAGAGGAGTGGGACACCTAATCATGAAATGCATAAAGAGTTTTGATCCCTGACGGAGGACTTGACAAAACCGACTCTAACACCATATTCACTCATCATTTTTTTAAACCATGGCACGATGGTAGAGCCATCCTTTTCATGGGCATCCTAGTTAGCACCTCACTGACATTTGTTGCCCATGCTACTTTGATTTGAGTAGGATCGAGAGTCCTCTGTAGTCCTGCCATGACTTATGTGATGAAGGCCCATTCCTCTTTGCTTCTTCGCTTTGTTCTGGCCTTATACCCTAGAGGCTCCTTCATGTTGAGTTGTACTACTGCATTGCATTTTGACAATTTGCACCTTTTAGCATTTATCTGGCTTCACTTGGACTTGTGTTTAAGACACTTTTTGACCATGTCATCTGCAAAATCAAACTTGAAATCCCTTAGCTTCTGCAACTCGACACCCAATGACCCGTGGAAGGAACATACCTTTGAGTGTCTTTGACCAGATTTTACATCCCTGCATTGAGCATAGGATTGTTCCAATCCTAGGAACTAGATTATCTATTTCACTGACACTTGTTCTTTCCACTGTACTATATTATTCTTTTCTTCTTTTTCCAGCTGAAAGAAAAAGACAAAAATTTATATATTCCAAAAAAGAGCAGGAACGGGACAATATTTTCATTTATTGTTGGCAACTAGAGTCAGTTGTGTCACCCTTGAACAAAGAACTCAAAACAAAGTCGCCTCCATTTGAGCAGGATTTAGTTTGACTTAGGTACGCCTCAACCTTATTATTGAGTCAGTTTTCCTCCGATTGGTTATCTCTTCCAATCATATGGAGAGTTCGTTCGTGCCTCCTGCATGATGAACTTATACAGAGTCATCATATGCTGCCACATAGTCATCATTGAGTCGTGCTTTTGTTCAAGGGAAGTTAGCTTGAGTCAGCCTCTTTGCGGTATCTCTTGACTCATTTTTCAGTCGGCCATCCCTGATTGTTAGTGTCTTGTCTATCATCACATCAGTTATATTGGTCCTTTACTTGTGTTGGTTTGAGAAGGTCTCCATTGACTTCTTGCTGGCGGGTCTTGTCCTTATGGATGATGACATATTGCTCTGAAGACAGGCCTAGAGCCACACCCTGGCCCGATTTTCATTATTGATAGGTCACCTTGTGCTCAACATTGATTAGTATCATGAGTCTTTGACTGGGTGATTTCCATTGTGTTTGACATCATCTTACACTATCACACATTGGGATTTGCGCAGTGCTTTGGTTTCCATTTGACCCTATTGGTGGATACCACGCCTCTGTGTCAGCTTTCATTATTGGTTGGTTCAGAGGATTTCTATCGTGTGCTAGCCACATCTTGTGTACACCGGAAACGTGCTTCAGTCGGGTTACTACATCTTTTTTCATCTGATTCCTTCCACATTATTGGCCTGCTGGTTACACTTGTGCTAGATTGATGAAGGATGCCTTAATGCCTTCCTTCTAGTGGATCTTTCCTCGTTAACTATGACTTATTGCTCTGGGGAAAAGGTCTAGAGTCCATTTGGTAGTACCTTAGGGTTTGCAGTCATTAGTGGCAGATACTTCACTATCGACAGTTGGAAACCATCATTGTCTCTTAATTGATAGATTCTTATAGGTGTTCGACTCTAGCTCATCTATTCACAACTTGTTAGATTGTACTGGGTACCTTAACTCTCATTATCATTATCGGTGAGTAGTCTCGTGTTTGTTAACAGTATACATCAATGACTGGTAATCAAATGATTTCTCACATGGTCGACTTCAGATCATTTATTCCCATTATGTAGAAATGTACAACAGTGGTCGGTGAAGACCTTAGGTTACATCAGCATTCATTGGTTCACTTGAAAGTTGCTCATGTTGCTGCTAGTTCATACCATTCCACCTTATATGTTGTAGTCATTCATGGCGACATCCTATATGCTGGCACCTGATTTTGCAGTGTAGTAGCATCTTATTCCATCATGTTCATTTGGTACTATTGGGATCACTCTTTGATATCAGTGGTCGGCTTCATCTTTTAGCATCATTAACATTCTTATATGTGACATTCAGACATGTACTTGTTCGATCGTGATCAGATGATCCATTATGTATTTCCAGTCTTTGATACTTATATACTTAGTGGATTCACTTGTACTTGATATTCGGACATGCTTTACCTTCTCTGAGCATGGGTATGCCCGCCTCAGACAACGTTTCTTTTTGTTCTCCTTTTGTGGCTTGGCAGGCTGAAATCTGGTGAAGTCCTTCTCAATTTTTGACAAGTTTCCTTTCCATGTACTTAATACATTTCGGCCATCATGTAACCCTTTTGACCTCATATATTAGGGGGCATCTATTATAGCTCCAAATCTCACCCTTGATATTTGTGATGCTACACTTATGGCCTAGGGCAACCCCTCCTTCCAGAACTAGTCCAAATACTTAAAAAAATAGTGTTTTCCTCTCTATACGCGACATTTCCTTGAGCTAAACGCATGTCTACGCAAGTCAGGGTATACCCAATCTGCGTATATGTCTTAAAACACTTTAAAAAATTAAATCTCCTTAATTTCATGTGGAGATCACAGGTTTTACCTGTTGATTACCTATTAGTGCCCATGGCCCAACTGTTCCCAATGAATTCCCAACTAAAAAACTATGGGAAAAGTATAAAAAGGCTTCAATGGGAAGGTCTAAAGGAGAGAGAATAGAGAGAAAATTACTCTACTGAGATTATCCCTGATCAGGTCTAAAGATCCGTGTGCTTCCAACACTCCCCCCATTACAGGAAACCCTTATTTCCTTGAGCTATAATGTCATTTCACTAGTTGAGATATCTTTGTATGAGTCATGGAAGGAGCCTTTTGAAGACTTGGGGTTGGACAGATCTAGAGGATGGTTCCACTTGGAGCCAACAAGAGGAAGATTTAGGTGATATCTTTCCTTGCTTTATTTTAGTTATCTGCAATAAAGAAGCATTTGTCTGGTTCTTGAAACTAATATTCTTCTTGCATATGATGTTAATGTTATGGTTTACGTATGAATAATTGTTTCAATTGTATAACTAACTACCTTTCAATATGTTATGAAGTTTATTTCTATATGATACTTGGTCCATATATTGTTATGCTTCTTTGAATTGGTTGTTTTGCAAGTTCAAGGATTGAAAGGAACTCCGAGGGTTTGGACCCTAGCTGGATCTACCGAAATGAAGGACCCCCAAGTGCACTTCTCTTTCCGTAGTTTTCTTATTTAAGTATCAAGGCTATGTGGAATGCTTGTTTTTTACTATAGATAACCCCCACTCTGCTAGGGTGTTGACCCAAAACCCTAGGGGACTTTGTCCCTCAACAGGGGCGATGGCCAGCCTGTGTCATGGGGTCCTGAATTTATTGAGTGGATGAACCGTTAGTAGGCCATAGTTGAGGATTGACCATACACTGGTATGAACTTCAGGGGCAACCCAGACATGTTGCTTCCTCTTGGAGAACAGTGGGATGAGAGAGGTAAAATACTCAGTTTAACCGACAAACTTTTTGTAATTTGTTTTTTGTTGTTTTTGGATTTTAAATATACATTCCCTTATTCAATTTTTTGTAGATGTTGGACCTGAGAGACCTCTAGGTCTTGCTCCTACTGCCCAGATGGCTACCAGAGAGATTGACCTACCACCTCCAGGTGGAGATGCTGATGAGGAGATAGCCCAGGACCTAGAGGGCTTGACCAAGGGGATCCCAGATTACAGAGGATTCGAAGAGATCCCCAGACAGTACCAATAACACACCGCATGTGTGTCGAATAGGATACACTGGCTGCTTAGACAAGTGGTTCAAGCAGTAGTTTTCTATAGAGTGCATCATCCATAGTAGACTTCTAGGTTTATTTTTCTGTGAATTTTGAGAGAAATGTGTCTCGCGATGTAACTTTAACACACATATTTTTTTCACACACACACACACACACACACACACACACACATATCTATATATATATATATATATATATATATATTGAGCGCCATGGTGTGCAACACTTGATATACACCTATCTATGTTTTACTGCATCTACTTATTGCGTCTAAATACTTGTTTATGATTTTTATAAATTACGTAAATGTCTATCTAATACATGGTTTTCTAATGCATTAGTTAATGTATTTAGCCTTCTAGGAATGTGTTGATATGTGATATAATCAAAATTTCTTTCCAGTAAGTGAACACATAATTACAACCTTAAAATTTGAGGGCTTCTTATGGAATAACGCCTGTTAAGTTGAAGAACAACAAGGTGAGAGTCTAGATTCACAATCAATGCATGAATATTGAGGTTAACAGCCTCAGCCAGTAATTCGATGACGACGCTATATTCAATAACATTATTTGTGGTACATGTGAAGTAAGAAAGTGTTCCCTCCATGGACAGAGGCAACCCCTCTAGCCCTAGAGTGGGTCTAGTCACAGCAAAGACAAAGCAACAATTGATTCCCTTAAATAGTCATCGTTGGAGGCCTACCTCAAACCGGTGGTTGATGAAGTTCTGTTGCACTGCTCCAGCTTCCATTTCTTTCTCCTTAATGATCAATCAACCTGAAACACCATAAGAAAACAACAGAGCACATAACCAAGAACAACAATGATCTATTTACTTATAAAGTCAAGAAATCATAAGATATCAAGTAAATTATACACAAGATATAGGAAATCATCATTGATTGTATTAAAATTAATCAAGAGCAAAGCTTATAGCCAAGTCTTGATGTCATAAGCCTTCTCGGAGGGTCCAGCGAGTAGGTTTATTCAAGTATTCACTCTTCAAGAATGGGTCTCCTAAATAGACAATATCTCACTCTCACTCACAAGCTTTAATACAAGGTTAAGGCACTCCACAACCTCTTACCAAACTGTTAGCAATCCCACATTTGTCACACTCACACCAAAGCTATTTACTAAACTCAAAAGAACTAGTAGCACTGCCCAGCCAAAAGACACAGCCAATCATAGTAATGGTGAGTGATTTTATAGGAGAATGAGTCTCCATGAAATGAGGGAGAGGGAGCGTATCCTCAAGGGAGGTTGCACAAGAGATGGAACCACCATCCCAGAGGAGGAAGGGTGACCCAAATTGACCCAACAACTAGCTCTAAAGACATCCAAAAGGCCAACTATTTAAACAAATTCACCAAATCTGGATTGTCGCTAATCACAAACTAAGTCTTAGTGACGGCATGGCAAGGAGGCAATGCATTCAGATAAATAATTGCAACGAATAGCTGAAGGACTCATGCCGGGCCTTAAAATTCAACCATCGTGGGAAACAAGTGTACACGTATGACGCTTTTGCAAGGAGACTGCTCATGACAAGGGATCGTCGTGTATATTAATGTATTACTCGCAATGAGGTAGAAACTTAGGGAATAAGGGTCAACTTTCAGCATCAAAGAGCATTTTCTTAATCTTTTTACATGAGTGGGAAGATATGAACATGTTTATTTGATGTATGACACAGCAAGGGGACTGAGATGAGGACAGTGACAAATTGATGTGTAACAGATGCCCCCTAAAGCATGAATCCCAAGAGAGTGGGAGGGGTGAAATTATTTACGAAACCATGATCAAACTGGAACACCACCTTGAAGAACCTGTAGGCATAAGAAAAACTGATATCTCTTATAGTGAAATACATGTAGTCTAGGCATGGGTGTAGCCATCCAAAAGACATATGAAACTTGGTTTGTGGTATGGATGAAACCACCCAGTTGATAAGACCATGATAATGATAAAGGTATGGTTGTAGCCATCCATGAAGACTTAGGTATGGTCACAGCCATCCAGTCAAAGAGTCATGTATGTAATCACAAACCAATCCACGCAGCTCAAACATATGTAATCTTAGTTCGGGGTCTTGAAACCTTAATCGATCGTAGTATAGATTCTAGCATGCGAACGGATGTGCTGAAGTTGAGCATGATAGAAAGTCGCTTGATTATCGGTCAATGATGAAAACCGTTAACAAGCGCGAGAGAAACCACCAATAATGCCAATGGATCTCAAGGTATTGCCAGCACAATCCACAAAGTGTGAAAAATGAGCTGAAGTCAAACACTCATGGAATCACCCAATCGAAGACCAGTGATGAAAGTCTATCTTCAGGCGTGAAGAACTTGCCATTGAGGCATGCAAACTCCAAAGTATCGAAGGGGATCTCTAGATCAATCTCCTGGATAATGAGCTGGTGTCGACAGGAGACACTCTATCATAGGAGGGCCATAATGTTTCCCCCATCAACAACGTGAGATAAGGAACAAGTGGTAGACGGTGAAACAGAGTATCAAAGGAGGAGGTAAGGGAGTGAACTACAGAAGGATTATACTCTTGAACATATCGGCAACATGACTCCGGAATGTGGTAGCATTTTGGTATAATAGATCGGAGGTTTGACGGAGACAACATGAGGCAAAATGGCAACCGAAAACCTCAGAAGGCCAATGATGATGTGAGGACACCCCAAACCGATGAGAAGCAAAAGTGTCAATGTCCAAGAGTGACTAGCTGCCGTAGGTAACCAATGACGATTTCCAAATTTTCCCCCTCATCATTGCTGGCTAGTACCCCAATTATTTTTTAAAACCAAGCTTGAAGGGGATATCATATGCTTGTGATATAAGTTCTTCCTTCGGACTAATCTAACCTAGTAATATTTTAACAAGCCCTAGGGAGGAGAAGCTTGAGTCTCGTCATGGTGGCGAGTCCAATGTTTTCAGGGTTTAACGAGTCCGACATAGGTAAAAATCCAAGTCTTTTTCATGTTTAGAGAGTTTGAAAAACACACAAAAAAGAAAAATCCAGGGGGGTCCTTTTTCGTAACTTTGTGTCCCTTGAGCTCGAAAAAGTATAAAATAATACTCGAGAGAACCACTTGACCATTATGATCAAGGAGTACTTTTCGTAATTAGTGGTCCCAATCCGAAAAAGTAAAAAAGCGATCGAAGACACATCTTTTCAAAACCAGTATCGAACTTAAAATAACAAAAGTCCGTGAGCTTTTCATGTTTATACGGTCAAAAAAGAGTTGAAAGTGGACCGCCTTTTATTCCGTTTGACGAGTTAAAAGGGAAAACTTGGCAATATTTTCATCTTTTGTAAGTCGGAAAAGGGCTTAAAGAAGACTTGTAGAAAATATGGACCGAGCAAATATGAATCATTAAATATATCCGTTGTCCCTGTTTCTGCACAGAAAAACCACATGATAAGTTCCATTCGATAAAAATGCATTATATATATGGAAATTAGGTTAAAAACTCAAAACCCTAAACAAAAACTTAAGATAAATGGTGACACCCTAAACCCTATAGTGCAAAATCTTAAAATTTTGGGAAAAACACTATAAAAAGGCTCATGGTAATTCACTTTTTACAATTACACACTGAGTTTTTTACCTTGGGTGATTTCGAGTGCAAAACTATGTAAAGTTGAGAGCTTGATTTTGGCATCAGTGGTCAACCATCTCGCACAAAACTCCTTCCAAGTAAGTAAACCATCTTTTGCGCTGCATTTTCATTGTTTTTACGATCAATTTCATGTTTTATAGTTGGTTTTTAGTGGATTTTTTATTTCAAATCCGCTTCTTGGTCGTCATGGAAATCCCCCACGGGTTAGCAATGACCGAGCATGCTAACGCACACCATCGTCGAGTTCATTGCTAGAGATAGGTGTACTGTCATGACAATCATGGAAAAAATGAACTTTGATTTTGAGCCATCGCTACTGCTTGAAAAATAGTCGCGACAGTGCTGTAAAGATTGAATTTTTTATAAATTGCACATTTAAGCTCACGAAAAAAATTCTAATTATTTTTTCCTTCAATGCAAGGCAATAATGGCATTTGTATGGCAAGAGAGAACCCATGATGACAATGATGAACAAGCATTTAACAACCCTGAGTGTAGAAGAGCCCTACGTGATTGTGGATTGTTAAAGTTTTCCTTACACCACACCTTTGGGCACAGCCAGACTTGCTTGAGCTGCTGATCTGATCCTGGAACCCAACAGAGGGCAAGTTCATCATCTGTGGTAAGGACATTGAGTTTGATGTGATAGACATATATTTCTTGACTGGTTTGTCTCATCGTGGTGAGAGACCAATCATGGAGGGCATACGGGCTGCCGGCAGGACGCTTGATATGCTGATAGCATGGGTGTGCCCAGGGGCGCACAAATCATCCACTAGCGGGAAACTGCAGATCCCGACAGTGGGGGATTTGACCCTTCACTCAATACTATTTATGGTAACGAGAGCAGTGGAATCTCAAGCACAGCATGAGACAACAAAGACCCATCTGTAGCTGGCCCTTGATTGCCTAAATCTGACCATGTACAACTGGGCTGACGCAGTGTCCATTAACATAAAGAGGCAGCTTACTAAGTGCCAACGAGGGGAGACCAAAAAGTTTGGATATGGATCCATTCTAATACCGCTCATGTTGGAGCAGGTGCCATCACTGCAACTACATTATATGGACTTGTATGTGCTGGGACTGTGAGAGACTTGCATCACCCTATGGGCACATGTGATGCCACGAGGAGGTGGTGGTTGGCCAGTATCATGGGGAGTACTGTTTTGAGAGTGGATGGATCATAAAAATATGATCATCAAGGATTGGCTGTATGCGGGCACAGATTTCTGAGGAGATCACGACATGTTGCTCCCACCTAGTGAGCAGTGGGATGAGGGAGGTAAAACACTTGGTCAAACACCACACTGTTTTGGTTTTTTTATAATGTTTTTTTATTTTCACATGCATATGTCTCAATTGTTGTTTCTATGTTACTTGCGGATGTGGGACCAAAGAGACCCGTGAGACTAGCTCCTAAGGCACGGAGGGAGGGCAACAGAGAGCTAGCTCTAGTTCACCCGAGCAGTAATGCAGAGGAGGAGATTTCCCATAACCTCGAGGGCCTGACTGATGGGATCCCAGATTACAAGGGGATCGAGGAGGTCCCGATGGAGTATCAGAGACATACTGTCTATGTGACACCCAGGATACACAGGCTCTTGAGATGATAGCACGGGTGGTGCTCTACTATAGGGAGCAGAACCCACCACTATAGACACCTAGGCTTTACTTTTGGCTATTTTTGAGAGACATGTGTCTTAGATGTATTGTGAGCACAGACTCCATTTTTTTGACATACACACTTATTTTTTGAGCACCTTGGTGTGCCACACGATATATATATTTATATATGCTATCTATGGCTCACTGTGTCTAAATGCTTTCATACAATGTTTGATTACATGTTGCATAAATGTCTGTCTAATACATGATTTTCTAATGCATTAGTTAATGTGTTTAATGTTCTTGGAATGTGTTGATATGTGATAAAATCAAAATTTCTTTCCAACGATCTGACACATAAATACAGCCTTAAATTCCGTGGATCTCTAACCGAATAACACCCGTTAAGTTGGTGGACAACAAGTTGAGAATCCGGATTCACAATTAATGCACGAATATCGAGGTTAACAGCCTCGGTCAGTAATTCAATGACAGCGCTATATTCAGCAACATTGTTTGTGGTACAACCCAGACAAACACCTTGAAGGTCTACTAACTCACTGTGAGGATCTTAGATCACCCATGGCACAGAGGAAAGATTCGGGTACTACGATAGGCACCATTAGGAAATCAATGTAAGGTGTACCAGACATCTGCACAAGAAGTAAAAAGACACAATAAGTAATTATGCCTACACACCAAACCACACATGCAAACACACATTGAAAACACACATATGTACATAGCAGATGCATGAAGTTCAGGCATAATATTTCTTAAGATAAAGCCCATTTTAGGGCTTATCTAGAGGATTTCCTTCATAATTAATCAGCTCATAGTCCCCTTGTTTCACAATGTAAGGCTCATGCCACATAGGCTTGAATTTTCCTATCCCCAGCTTATCATTTGCTTGATCACAGAGCAGGACTAGGTCTCCTTCAATGAAAGAACGGGGGGTGATAGTTTGGTCGAAGTGAGTTTTCACTCTCTTCTTCTATGCTTCAATGACTAAAGAAGCTAGTCGATAGGTCTCGTCTAGCTGCTCTAGGTAAAGAAGACATTCTTCTACAGGAGTAGTGTTTGGGAGCAATTCAACAGCTAATTTAAGAGAAGGGATCTCACATTCAATCGGAAGGGTAGCCTCCAGAACGTAAACCAATTGAAATAGGGTGAATCTGGTGGCATCCTTCCCTAAAGTATAGTAGGCCCATAAGGTAGAAAACAACATCAAATGCCAGTTAAACTTGTGCATGTCAATGGTGCACTAAAGCATTGTGACCAAAACTTTGTTGATAGCTTCTACTTGGCCATTGGCCCGAGGATAATATGGTGTCAAACTATCATGACACAAGACCAGCTAGGTTGTTAACTCAGTCATCATATGATTACGAAAATGAGAACTATGATCACTGATAATAGCTTAAGGGACTCCGAATCGAGAAATTACATGATTGAATAAAAATTGAGCCACTGTCTTACCGTCATTAGATAATGCAGGCATTGCCTCGGCCCATTTCGTGAAATAATCGATGACAATGATGATATACCCATGCCCCCCAGTCGAGCAAAGGTTATAATTCATATAATCAATGCCCCATTTGGCAAAAGGGTCGACGATAATGACAGTGTGTAAAGGAGAGGGAGGCGCATGCATCTTCCATTGGTAGATTTGGCATGCATGACAAGAGCGGACAGTGAGAATGCAATCCTTAAAAATAGATGGCAAAAAAATAACCAGCATAGAGGATATTTTGGGCAGTAGCATACCCAGACATATGACCGCCATAGGAACCAAAGTGGTAGTCATTCAAAACTCGTTCAACTTAATCGAACATCAAACAATGACAGAGAACAGAGTGAACACCGAGATGGTACAGGGTGTCCCTGATAATGCGGTAAGGCTGAGAATGATGGCGAATACGTTGCCAAGCATCCTTGGAAAAATCAAGACGAAATGAGGACATCTAAATATAGACAATAATATCCCCATACCAGGGATCGAGGGTGCTAATCAAGAACAGAGATTCATCCGGAATATGGTCCTCGAATTGAGAGGGTGCGGTAGCAGATGGTAGCGAGCAGAGCAATTAAGCGAAAATGAGAGATTTCTTATATTTGGTTGTAGTAAACTCCAAATCAAACTCTTGAAGGATGACAATCCATTTCATGTATTTTCCCCCCAGAAGTTGACGTGACAAGATGTACATCATTAATTTGCAGTCATAATTCACTGTCGTTGTACGCAATAGTATATAATGGCAGAAACGTTGGATGACATGAATGGTTGCGAGTGCCAGCTTCTCAAAATAGGCATATCGAGTTTCCATGTCAAGTAAATTGTGACTGAGATAATAGACAACATGCTCGGTACCATAATCATCGTCTTGAACCAAAACCATGCCGATGGTGCTATTAGCGGTGGCTAGATAAAGAGTATAGTCATGGTGATAATCAGGTGGATGTAACAACGGAGCAGAAACAAGGAGCACCTTGAGTTGGTCGAATGATTCTTGTATAGAGACATCCCAAATAGAGGAGGTATCCCGCTTTAATAACCATGTATAGCCTTTGGTAACTCTAGCATAGTTTGGAATAAAATGGCGTAAAAAATTTGCTTTACCCTGCAAACTCTGAAATTGTTGCAAAGAAGCAGGAGGAGGAAGATTCAAAATGGCTTCAACCTTAAGGGGATCCAAGCAGGTGCCATCTTTGGAGACGACAAACCCAAGAAGTCTACTGGATTCAACGTAAAAGACACATTTATGAAGATTAAGATGGATACGGTAGTGTTAACAGCGAAGAAACATTTCGCGAAGGTGATTTGGATGGTCATGATGCTTTGTTGAATGGGCCAAAAGGTCATCTAGATAAGGTTGTATAATGTGACGAATATCATGAAATGCATAAGACATTATGCGTTAGAAGGTAGCACCAGCAGTTTTAAGACCAAAAGGGAGTTTCTTATAGGCGAAGGTACCCCACGGGTAGATGAAGGCAATTTTGTGTTGATCTGCTGGCGATATATTGATCTGGATGTAAACAGAAAACCCATCCATAAACGAATAAATCTCACTTCCAGCACAATTGTCAATGAGCTGGTCAATGAAAGGCGTAGGATAGTTTTCTTTGGGATAAGCAGGATTAATGTCACGGTAGTAAACAAAAACCCTAATAGTACCCTGCTTCTTCGTCATAGGGACAATATTAGAAACCCAATCAGTGAGCGGGATAGGGTAAATAAACCCAGCCTTAAGAAATTTTTCAACTTCTCCTTTAATAGCTACAGCCTTTCAGGGGTGCATGGGGCATAAATGTTGTTGGACAGGTTTAGCACTCAGATACGTAGGTATTTAATGCACCATGATACTGGGATCAATGTCGGGCATCTCTTCATACAACCAAGAAAAAACGTCAAGAAATTCTCTAAAAGGATTGGTATAAAGTTGAATCTCCTCCGAAGTACAGGTTACTTCGATGTGAATATTCTCGATAACCCCTGGTTTAATAGAGATGTTGATAGGTGTGGTTTGCGTAATGTTCCCCATGTTTCCTTCAGAGAAAACCTGATGGATTTGAATAGGTGTATGAAGGGGTTGGGAGGGGACACAAGAAGAAAACTGCTCAATACAGGTAATCATAGCCCCGTGGCTAGGGAGAAATGAGGAATGTTGGTGATGATCAAACCAAGGAGGTTCCTCGAAAGACATAGTCTCGATAATCGCTTCAACAAAAGGAAAAAATTCTTGTAAGGGATCTGAAGAAGCATTGTCTCTGAGCCAAGGGGATTGCATATACGTGTCGAGAGCTTTGCTCAAAGGAGTAGGTTCAGAACACGAGGCCAAGGTAGAAACAATTTCGACATAGTTGAGCTCAGTAGGACTCAACGGCATGACATCACACCAAGATTCTACCTGATCAATGTGAGGAAGAACCCAAGGATCAAAATGGACAAAAATCATATTTATGGGAGTGGCATTGGGAGGTGCAAGTGAAAAAACACCCATGAGGGTAGGATCCTTAAAAAGTTCAGCATCGAAACTCTCATACGGAACAGAGGTATGCTCCAAGAAAGGCACGTTGCCATAAGAAGAAGAAGAAATGAAGAAGGACAAATGGTCTACTGTGACAATCTTCCCTTGATGGGGAAAATGAAGGACACGAAATAGAGATGAAGACACGGCTCACATGGCATATTTCCAGCTTCGTCCTAAGAGAAGGTTGTAAGTTAAATTCACATCGACAACCTCGACCTCAACTTCAACTGTCTTCCCTTCCAGGGTAGTAAGCAGACGCGGGAGGATACCATAAGGATGGGAATCTCTCCCATTGAAGGCTTCCAAGGTATTGGGAGACTGACTCAGGGTCAAGGAACCAATAGCTTTCGAACAAGCAACATACATGATGCAAGTGGAAGCACCCTCATCAATAATAGTGCGGTGAATATTCTTAGAATTGATGATGACTTGAATGAGGAAGGCAATCTGGTGAGGCAGTCTCGGTACATGATTATCTAGGTCAAAAGTAATCAAATCTGAGTCGGTCGGGTCAATGCCACCAATGGATGATAGCAAAGACTTCCTCTAGGAGGGACAACTCTGGAGGACTTCTAATGCAAACATAACTGAAGGAGCTTGGAGTAAGTTCTCAATGATGTTGTAGTACTGTGTAGCACAAGCGTTAGGGTTGTAGGAAGACTTCCAAAGCACTCCTTTGGGAGGAGGTCAAATGACTAACTCGGTACTAGGCCGCCCGATGTGGAGTGGACCAGTACTAGATGAAGGAATACTGGAGGGGACTTCAGTTTCCTTCCTGGCGGGTGAAGGATATTCTTTTGACCATGTACTAATATGGATGGGAATCGTCCCAACCATGAAGACTTGAGAGCTGAAGGTGGAAGAGGATTGAGGTTGATCAGCCACCATTTGAGTCTGTTGCGAGAGAAAAGGCTCTTTAAGCATGGCAAGAGTCCTAGGGGTGCCTTTTAGCAAATAACTAACCTCAGACTACCTAGGGAAGTCTTTAGTGTAGTGATTCTCGTCGCTAATGAGACAAGGATACTTAGGCTTGCACTTGGCACCTTCTTTGGCTGGAGGCTTAGGGGGATCCTGCTTTGGTTGATAGGCTTTATTCTTCCCTTTTCCCTTCTTCTTACCTTTCAAAGTTTTATCCGCCACAGTGGACTGGATGGAATTAACTTTAAAAGTTTTACTAGGATTGGGTGGAGCCTGAGAAGAATTTTTGTTTGGAGTAGTAGGCTTTTGCTTCACAGGATTCACGGAATATTTTCTGGAGGATGCATTAACAGAACCAATGACACCATCAACAGATGGCATTGACAGAGCTTTGGAAGTTATGGGTCATGGAGCATCAGGAAAATAATCATATAGCGTACTGAACTGGGAGTAAACCAAATCAAGATACTATGCGCGTGCAATAGCTTGCTCTTCAATTACACAAGCCCCCATAGCAATGTATCGGGCTATCAGACGGATGAACAAGGTTGTAAACCAGTCAGTCAAAAGCTGATCGGGGATACAGAACTTAATTAGATGATGATGCCTCCTCCATTCATAGATATGATTGGAGATATGCGTGGCCGTGTCCTATTTCAAGGATGTCAGGAGGTGTGTCCCGTTTCATATCGAATCAACAACTGAAAATGAGTTAAAAATGCCATAGCAAGCGAGTTAAAGTCCTGAAAAGTTCTGTGAGCTAGCTCAACATACCATTTCACAGCAGAGCTAGTGAGAGTCCATTAGAACAGACAGAGCCAGATGGAATCGTCAAGCCATGAATTAGATGAACACCATAGGTGATAGGTCATGACATGAGCTTGGGGATCTTCTCCAGACTTACTATCGAATTTGGGACAATCACCGAGAATCTTAGTTGGAACTGGTGGCCAATATGGATTATGAAGAATGGGATCATTTTGTCAATTTGGACACATCCGGTTGTTCCAATGTCACCAAGAAAGGTAGTTGAGGATTGAAGGACATCTGAGGCTACGGGTAAGAAACAACATTATAGTTCCATCCAGTTCCCAGTTTCCCCCATTGATATTTCCCATACAGATTTGGCCCATAAGGGTTTTGTTTGTAAGGGTTTTGTCCATAGGGATTATAAGTGTAACTGGATGGTTGAATTTGGTTTTGACCACCAACAGCCCACTGATTACCAACCTAGCCAACAGGGGCAGCATATGGTTGCTGAAAATTATGATAAGGATTAACATGTGGCTGTTGATAGTTTTGGTATAGGGAAATTTGAGGTTGCCCTTGGGGCTGTTGGAGGTTTTGAAAACCATATGGCGGCTACACTTCAAACTATGCTTGGGGTCCAGGCTTCATTTGATAAGAAGGTTGGGTTTGAAAGCCAAATTGAGTTTGGAGACCAGATTGGGCCTGGAGCCCAAACTGGGTCTGAAAACTGGGTGGAGCTTAAGAAACAATGAGCATTTGAGTGCTCGGTTGAGCAGGTCCAGAAAGATGTCCTTGCGAAAACTGAGGCTAACCGATCTAGCTAGAAGGTTGGCCTAGTTGAGACTAAGGTTGACCCATTTTCCCAAAAGGTTGAGCTTGCTGGGTAATGGGTTGACCTTGCAGAACTGAAGGCTAACTTCACTGACCAGATGGTTGAGCAGGCTGAACAATTGGTTGGCCTTGTTGGATTTGAGGCTGACCAACTTGTCCAAAAGACATACCATACTAGACAGTAGGTTGGCCTTACTGAATTTGAGGCTAACCTACTTGTCCAGAGGGGTGACCTTGTTAGGTACCAGGTTGGCCATGTTGGATGTAAGGTTGTCCTGGTTGACCAGAAGGTTTCCCAAAGTAAAAGAGGAACCACTAAAGGCTGAAGGTTGTCCTTGTGGGCCAACAGGTTTCCCTAGATAAGGTTGGCTGTAATACGGCTGTCCATGAGATGGTTTCGCGTAAGGCAGCTGACCTTGATAGGGTGGACCTTGAAAAGTTGAAGGCTATGCTTGGCCGCCATGATAACTGATCGGGCCCCAAGCAATAGATAATGGAACGGAAACCTCAACCGTAGGCTGAGATGGGATAGATCCAAGGTGATAAATATGGGCTCCTCAAAAATCATAGAAATGAAACAGATTCTGTGGATCCAGATTCTGAAGAGCATGAATGTATTGGTCATATGTCCACCTTGCTCGAATGAAACCAGAAGAAGGTGGGACACTATGGGTGGGATTAACAACTGCAGATGTTGATGCCGATGGATCACCATCAGTAGGACCAACTGAAGGTCCAGAAATAGTGGTCATGACTGAAGATGTAGTGATGGCACTAACAACAGGAGCTAAAGAAGCCACACAAACAGTTGGAATAGTCGGGACAGATGTGACAGACACATTGTGAATCTGGGGTGTGAAAGGTTCTGAGGTTGGAGTGATGGTACGAAACCACATGGAACTTGTGAGGGGAGATATGGAACTCATGATAACAGCCAAAGCATGGTAGCATAAAGGCAACATGATACGAAGAGGGGTGACATGGGAGGGTGAAGTTTCCATAGGTATAGGGATTTCACCACTTGCCATAAAGGTTTATTCTCCAAAGATGGGGTTCATCTCATCCATGTCAGAGGAAGACGTCGAGACTGAAACACCAAAAGGAGTAAGAGGAAAGTCTTCTTCGGAAGGTTCCTAGATGGGGTTCCAATGAATATCGTAAAAATCATCTTTCGGAGCTTGAGAGTTGAGTAGTTGAATACTCCAAATAACAGGAAGAGTATCACTAACAATCAGTACCTTAGAAGTGACAGAAGATGGAGAGCCTCGGTCACTTGGTACAAGAGACGGGATCGATGATTCTGCCAGGATGATTTAACTCAAAAGTTCTAGGGAAAAAAAACAAGTAAGGAAAAGAATTCTATGCAAACTGAGACACAGTCAAGATTTAACAAGGTAAATGTGAACGTGGTCGAATAAATTTTATGACACAGCAATAGAACTTGACGTTTTCATTTTTAAAGAGTTGAGAAAAGGACAAAAGATGACTCTAGTCGCCTTTGAATATTTAATGAGCCTGAAAGGACAAGTGCTCAAATGGACCTTTTCTTTTAAAGAGTCAAAAAGGAACGAAAGTGACTACTCTGGAGA
Source organism: Pinus taeda (assembly GCA_000404065.3). NCBI lineage: Eukaryota > Viridiplantae > Streptophyta > Pinopsida > Pinales > Pinaceae > Pinus > Pinus taeda. The sequence goes on from APFE030510873.1 coordinate 78,208, forward strand.
GCTAGGTAAAAGGTTTATCAAACAACCCGTAAAACTGCATATACACCATGGTGATCAAATAAAAGCAAAAATGACCAAGGACTTTCTGTACAACAGTCAATCTTCCTGAATGTTGTGTTCAGTGTGTTATGATTTTTTAGGCTGCAGACACGGCTTCCTATGGATGTAGGATGATAACCTAGTGGGGTCTCCCAATATATATTCGACAGTATTGGGAGCACAAATCCGTACTAGCAGCTATTGAGTCACAGAAGGATGAATCACCCAACCTTAAGTGAAAGCAATAGTGACTAGGTTTAACAACGTCAGAGCATGTCTCTAGCCTAGACCTCTAAATAATGTGCGTTAAGTTCCAATGCATTGTTAAGTTCATTTTAGAGTTGATCTTGAATTAGGTTTCAATTTTCAGGGCCTGCCGTATGTATATTAAAAACCCTAAGATGCAACTAGAATGAGTAAAGCATCTTTCATTTCAATGACCACCTACTTACAGAAAGGTAGAAAGTTCATTCCCAAACTAAGACAAACCAAGACAAGCAAATGCAAGCGCTAAGAAACGCAATGCATTAACACACCAATCCTATAGTGCATCGATACTACTAATGAGAGATTTTTAAAATTCGCTTTCCAATTTCTTAATCATGACAATGTGAAATGCAAATATACTTTCACTTTTGTACACTAAATGAATGCAATATTTTGATTTTGATTTTTTGAATTTAAAGAGGCAAACAAGAAAGTGTGAACTGATCGATCCAAACAATTGTGATCTATGCTTGGTAGTGAAAAAATCAAATCAATATCAAAAATTGGTTCAATAATTGACACTAAAAATCAACCAGCAAGAAACGAACAATGAAAAAGCCTCAAGCAAATCAATAAGATAGATGCGGATAAACCTTGGATAGACAAGCAACCTGGACAAAGGATTCAAAAACTTGAAAGAGCTAGGTCACAAGGCCTAAAAACACAAGACTCACTCAATGAAACTAAAGAGAGTACCCTAACCAAAAGCAATTAAAATAAGCTAATGGGCGAGAGGAAAACAACAAGGGACAAATAAGACTGGTGAATTCAAGAGGTGAAGTTGTAAAAACAACTTACACAAGAATCGTCACGGGTATAATAACCAACAACTAGTGACGATAAGCCAATAGTCACAGTAACAGAGCGACATCGTCACAGGAGTACACCTATCTTCTGCGACGTGCCAATTTCAGGAATAGTCGTGACTGTACGACAGGATTTAGTGACACATAGGTTTACAACATGAAGACAAGGCGATGTCGTTGCAACTGTCAAGATTTTTTTAGCGATGAGCTCAAAAACAAGGAAAAACAAGTGAAAACTCCGAAACAAACACTAGGCTATTCTTTCAGATAGTAAGGGGAATTCCCAGATTGCCCCAAGTAACCCAAAAAACTGATGGTTTAACCCCAAAATTCAAGAGACACTAAATCAAAACCAAACAATAGAAAACAAGAGAAAAAACATACAAAGGACTCCCTAGAGGAGTCGCCAAATTGTGAAGTAGGAAAGTGTTCCCTCTGCAGATAGAGGCAACCCCTCTAGCCCTAGAGTGGGTCTAGTCACAACAAAGACAAAACAATAATCGATTCCCTTAAATAGTCATCGTTGGAAGCCTACCTCAAATCGGTGGTTGATGAAGTTCCGTTACGCTGCTCCACCTTCCGTTTCTTTCTCCTCAGTGAGCAATCAACCTGAAACACCACAAGAAAACAATAGAGCACATAACCGAGAACAAAAATGATCTATTTACTTAGAAAGTCAAGAAATCATAAGATATCAAGTAAATTGTACACAAGATATAGGAAATCATCATTGATTGTATTAAAATGAATCAAGAGCAAAGCATACAGCCAAGTCATGATGTCGCAAGCCTTCTTGGAGGGTCCAGCCAGTGTGTTTCTTCAAGCATTCACTCTTCAAGAATGGGTCTCCCAAATAGACAATATCTCTCTCTCACTCATAAGCTTTAATATAAGGTTAAGGCACTCCATGTTATAGGACAAATTGACCTCCTAATCAACTCAGAGGTGAAAGACAAGATGACTGAAGCAATGACCACAATTATAGGCCCAGAATCCACACTAACGCCCTCTATACACTGACAACCTACCTTATAAAGCTTGCTTACAAGCATAAAGGAGTGTTAGTCAACCTGCTAACTCTTGTTGTTAGACTAGGGGGAGAGTTAGTGAACTTAAGTGATGTTCAAAACGTTATGCCAATGAATATGCTCATAAATATCTAGATATTAAATCCATAAATTTGTGCAAGAAAAGCAAGGAAAATCCAAAAATCAAGATATTTGGAGAAATTCTATTATGAGAATGAAGGAAAATGGGAAAAAGCTTGTAAACAGGGCAGGTTCATGGTTTTTTCCCTAATGAACTCTAGATGGAGCTTGGCAGCCCTAATTCGATTTCTATATAAGTAGCGAGAGGGCCATTGCAAAAGAGATCAGAGCATTTGGAAGGATAGCCCATAGAGCTATTGTGAACTGCCATATTATTGAAGGAGCTAGCTGAAAGAAGGAGAGAGAGAGAGAGAGGAAGAAAGAGTAAGGAAGCCTGATACAACAGATTGTTGTAATCACTCTTCCATTCTGAATATAGGACTGCAGTTGTGTTCCCTACTGTTATAGACATTTTTGGGTACTTCAACCCCAATCATAAATGTCCATAAACTGAGGGCTCCTAAGTCCCTAAAAGTGTTGCTTCACTTCTTAAAGGAACAAGGTCAACTGATTACATCATCTCCCAGAAGTTCTCCACTGAAAACTACTCATAAATGGTCAAAACTGGACCATACTAAAAGCTCAATGTAGAGGGTGCGATGCATATCACCTTCCCAGTGTACAAGGTGCGATGCAAACTAATTTGCTCCTCTGTAGGGTGCGATGGTCGGGAATGGACAAATGGCAGGGACAAAAATGCGAGGTGGAAGATCATGGAATCTTCTAGAAGCTTCCTCTCTGACACTTACCTCTCTATTTTCGACCAAGGATGAGTAAGAGATCATCATTCTCCAAGTGGAATCAGGAACTATCAGAGGGAAGACACTAATCAAGATCCCAGAAGATGACTCACCTCTTTGTAATCATCTATATATGGATCCCTCATCACAAAGATCCAGAGGCTGGAATTTCGTATCTTATAGAGAAGTGTTGTTGGTTTTCTGGTGTATATTCATAGTGTTGGGTGATCTAAGCTTTGCTTGAGGTGAAGAAGGGCTTCTTAGCTGGAGGATGACGCTAGGTGAGAGCACATGGTTGTAATCCTCTTGCCACTTTTCATGTTAATAAATCTATTCTTGTTTCCTTCCATATTCTTGTGTACTTGTTTATATATGCATTTATATGGTTAATACACATCTGATCCTGTATTATTTATGAATTTAGATCCTTGTTTCTTCAATAGTAGTATGTTTCTATGATTCCACAAGTTCTTTTGAAGCTGGGTAGACAAAGAAGAAGCGACGAATCTCTATCAAGAAGGAGGGGAAATCAAGCGCAAGACTCAGGTTGGTCTTCTTGGTTCTCCTCTTGTTTATTTTCATAAAATAAAACAATAGTAGAATTTGATTGTTTGTTTCTAAGATAACCACCCATCTTAGTGGGAATAGCAGCATCCGAGTGGACACTATTCCCGGATAACAAGGAGGAGAGCATACTCAAGAAATTATTAATTCTTTTTTTTTAGATGTAAGAAATAAGGTCTTCTAATTACACTTCCCTGGCAATGCGGCCAAAATGTCTAGTCAATTTAGTGTCCTAAATTGCTCTACAAAAATTATCAATCTGGGTATTGTAAACTGATGAAGTGTGGTGCACCATATGTGCTTAGTTAACATTTTTCTTACTTCGTTGTTTTATAGTTTATGTTGTTTTTGGGGGTTTTGTTTCTTATGTTAGAATCTAGTTTCTAAAGAAGAGAGAAAATGAAAAAAATCAAAACTTTGAACAGTTAGATTAATCTAAGCCACCAAAATATCTAAGAAAAGAAAGAAAGAAAAACAAATTAAATCTCATTCATAACTTCACATATCGCCAATTTCGTTCTTAAGGAACTAAAAAGACTCAATGAGACATGAACTTATGTAATGAGTATCCTACTAAGCAAAAAGCTACATTTAAAGAAAAACTAATCTAATTTGTTCTTTATTCTCCAATTCACTAATCAGAAAATAGGAAGACTACTTCCTTGGAATATTTTGTGAAGCATAAATTACATAGTTAGATAAATCTACAATCAATCGGTTGAACACACTTGCATGAATTAAACTTGCATGAATGGAAAATCTAAACTATCAAACTTGAAAGCAATAATATGAAAAGCAAAGCCAATTATCTCACCTATAATCACAATATTTTGCCAATTAACTTCTAAAACTGTGTTAAGCTAAAGGCTCCAGAAATATCATCATATTACACGAAAGAAATGACATCTAAACTATCCAATTGCACGCTAATGAAAAGAAAAACCAATCATCTCACCTGTAATCATAATATTTCGCCAATTAACTTCTAAAACGGTTTGAAGCTAAAGGCTCCAGAAATATCATCATATAGCATGAAAGAAATGACATCTAAACTCTCTAATTGCACACTAATGAAAAGAAAAGCTAATCATCTCACATATAATCACAATATTTCACCAATTAACTTCTAAAATGGTGTTAAGATAAATGCTATGGGAATATCATCATATAACATGAGAGACTAATCTAATAAGTAAATACAAGAAACATGTAAAGAAACCTAATCTACAATAAACCGGTTGAACACACTTGCATGAATTAAACTTGCATGAATGGGAAATCTACACTATCAAACTTGAAAGCAATAAAATGACATACTTGAATGAAATCAAAGAAAAACTTCAAAACAAAATCTACTCTACCTTGCATTCTAATGTGCTCCATGACATCTACTTCACATCTCCTTCCATGTTGAGAACATCAAAGCCTTATTCAAATTCTTCAAAATTACAAAGTACAACAAAGCTCTCCAAAGCTTTCCAAAGCCATCAAAGAAGAACTACAAGCTCCAAGCTAAAGAGCTACCAAAAAGCTACAAGCTTAAGAACTAAAAAGCTAAGCTAAAAAATGAAAGAGAGAGATCTCCTATTTATACAAAAATATGAGAAGCCATCTCATTAATGAGAGTCCATGAATCTCTCTCTCTACCTCTAGAGTCCTAATCAAAATAGGAACTGATAAAACATATTTCTTCTTAGAGTTTCAATACAATTAGGAGATGTGACACATATCCTCATGATCCCATGATTCTCTCCACTCAAATTCGAATTTGGCCTTGGGGTGCCACATAAAGGTCTTATAGAAGCCTCCTTTTGACCTACACATGTCAACAATGTCAACCTGCTTGTTAGGTATAAGCATATGCACATTATTTTCTAATTTTTAACCACAAATTCACTTAAAAAGGCTAAGAATTAATAAAGTTTGGAAAAACATAAATGTAACCCAACGATAATGGAAGTGGGATGAATCTAGTAATATAGTAGTGAAATGGAGGTGAAATGGAAGTGATATAATGGACATAATAGTGAAAGTGTAATGGAAATGAATGACATTTTTGAGACACAAAATATGCATCAGGCCCATTTGTATGTCTCACATAATTTCCTCTCTATGTTCCATTAAATCATTGATGCAAATATCATAGTACCTTTATATGAGGAGTATCAAGCTCAAATTTTGCAGATGTATAACCTTGATAACTTTGTTGCACAACACCCCTAATTGTGAAGATATATCTTAGCTACTTATATTTCTTTGTAGATGACCTACCTTCAATTCACCAAATAGATCAGATTACATTCTGTGGAAAAGGTATATTTTTATAGATTCTTTGTGTCTCAAATTTATAGCACTATAAGTGATACACATGCACATGAGATTGGAAACTATAAATAGCTGAAATGACTAATTCTGTAAAGCACTGATGCAATCCATTTTTGCAACAACGCAAGTCAAGTTTCTCTAGATTTTGTACTTGTACGGTGAAATCTAGCATGGTTGAATTTCCATTGGACCAAAATGTTGAAATTCATTAGCTAGATATATTCTTACCAATAAAAAAAACTAATTCGATTCCTCCCTCAAGTATCCAAGTAGTGTCTGCATTCCTTCAAGTATGATTCCTTTGGGACATTTTTGGTATTTGCTAGTCCATGTCATGCATTCCTCTTCAAAGTCTTATATTTTATTGATAGTTTGTAATATTAAAAGGTCTCATTCTAGGTAGTATGAATATGTACAGTCCTATTATTACACCATTTCAACTTGAATGAAGGAGTGGCCTAGAAAAATCAACCTTCTACCTCCCTTATGTTCATTCACCTCAAATAGTAATTCATTCCACTGAACCAATGGTAAAAAGACAATGTTGGAATTTTATTATTAGTTTATAAATTTTTATCGAATAAGTATATTTCAAGTAGAACAAGAGAAAACAAATCAATTAGAAAGACACATTCTATTTTAATGGCCTCATATATTAGAGCATAAATCTTTTCCATGGAGCCGGGGAAGATATTTCTAGTAGTAAATTTTGTGGACCCTATCAAGAAAGGATCACATTCTGAGATAAATTGTAATTCTAAACCTTTTAAGCACTAGAACTCTAATGTTAGGCGGAGGCCTCAATCTTACAACCAAACAAATAGAGACAATAGGAAAGGAGGTTGGCTTTGGCGGACTATTTTCACATTTTTTAGGGAGTTGGCGTTATTGATTTTGAGCCCATCAAGATGGCTTCAACCTAAAGTAAATGAATTATCGGAAAGGAAATGATAAACAAAAGGTATATATATTCCTAGAGTTTGAAGTAGTGATGAGAAAATTTGAAAGAACTAGATCATGGATTGAGGTGAGAGGGGATTCAGACCATTTCCTAATTGTGTTGAAAATTCAGGGGACAACAAGCTCCATAGTTGATGCAGGGATATTTTGATTATAGAGGTATGAAAATAATCACATGTGAAAATTGTAGCTTAACATAGAAATTTTAATGTGCACACAAGAAAGAAGAAGAAACAAATAAAGGCACGAAAAGAAGACACCAGAACTTGATAACGGAGTTCGTCCAGCTTGGACTACATCTTCGGGCCCTGCTAGATCAATGGGGAGGCCTTAATTCATTAAATGGCATGGAAAAAATAATACAATCATCAGTTACACAAAAGGAGTATTTCTCAGATGCCTTCATCAAACATATCATCTAATTCCATGTTACTTTAATCTTTACCTATGAAGTTCCCTGCATTAAAGGATACATATGCCTACCTTGAATTAGAACCAAAATACCTTCCATCCTATTATCTATTGCAGTGAATATTTTCAAAAGAATAAAGGGAACTATAGGGGAAAGAAGGACATAAAGGTTTGCTACAAGAATTATTTCATCACTTCTATTTCGTAATTAGGTAATTTTCCTGATGTATAATTTCATGGGAGCTTCTTCTTAACAGAAGGTGTAAATGGAGAATTATGTATATTGAGTTCTAATTTCATGGGAGTGTCTTCTTAATAGAAGGCATAAATGGAGAATTATGTAAACTGAGTTCTAATTTCATGGCATCTTGTTCTTAATAGAAGGCATAAATGGAGCTTTTTTTTCTATTTCTAATCCACTGGAAAAGCATGCTCTAACTTGTCAGAGCCTAAAAATGGCTTCGGTCAGATTTTTTAGTGTATTTAGTGTATTTTTTGTTTAATGGAAAAAGGCCTATTTTCAGGTTTTGGTTGTGCCCATCGATCCTTCCATTCAATGGCTACTATTCTAAACAAAACGATCTCCGATCTAAGGGTGCTTGTAACAAAGGAAGTTTTATAAAACCCAATGCACATAGAGAAGTGTAGGGGAGAGAGGATTTTTGGGCACACAATTTGAGGCAGTAGCTTGCAGGGGGTGATTGATCATTTTGTCTGAATTGGGAAAATTTTCTATGGTTTCTACCCTTCTCAATGCCACGAACGCAGTGTTCATCTGAGTTCTCCTCTTCTCAGTGATTTTTTAGAATGGAGGTATAATACTCCTTTTATGTAACTGATGATTGCATTCTCTTCTTTTCATGCCATTTAATGAATGAAGGCCTCCACATTGATTGAGCAGGGCCTAGAGATGTAGTCCAAGTTGGACAAACTCCGTTATCAAGTCTTGGTGTCTTCTTTTCATGCCTTTATGTGTTTCTTCTTCTTTCTTGTGTGCACATTAAAATTTCTATGTTAAGATGCAATTTTCACATGTGATTCTTTTCATACATCTATAAGCAAAAGATCCCTTGATCAATAGTCCTTTCAAATTCAACCCAAGATGGGTCGAGTATGATTGTTCATAAACCTTGTGCATGACTAGGTGTGGTACGATGAAAATTTAGTGGAGTCGACAAGTATTCAAGTTGTTGTTGATTTAAAAAGAGTTAAAGGGATTGTAACAAATTGGGATCATGGTGCAACACTATTAACAAATTTATCATGTTGTAGTGTGTATTTGGAGGATATTCTTTTATTAATATAATTTATAGGTGGGTCTTGTATTATGTAGTGAGAATATAACAAAGTTATTTTTGAAGAGATATGCATAGATAATAAAAGTGTAGGGTTATCATGGGGTGAGTCTATTTGCAGTGTATGTGGGTGTGACCTTCATTATTTTGCATCTGTAGAAACTTGCAGAACTGGAAGCAGTTGGGCACCAAATTTCTATAAGGGTTATGGTGGTAGTGGTACTTTTATTTTAGGCTCACTAGATGAAGGGCCTTCACAGCTCAAATATAGAAGAAAAAAACTAAATATGCAACAAATATGTCAAAAATTCACATAACTAGGACTCCAAAGACACACCTATTTCTTGCTTGACAAATCTTCTACAAAATTTTTAGTAAGATCAACCATATTTATGAATACATTTGCTAAAATAATTTATGTACCATGCGTTTACCCTACTTGATAATATCCAAATTTTTAACAAAAGTATAAATCTTTGAATATTATTTTTTGCAAATACTTGTGAGTATTTGTACCATGCAATTAGCATGCTTGACAAATCTCCATTTTTTTCTACAAAAAATTAAAATCGTTCATTTGAATGTTACTGGACTCTGGTGTGGGAAAATTACAAGAAATGGGATCTAAAAAAAGGATGGGTAGACAATGCAAATAATGTCTTGGATATGATTCATTTATTGTTGGAGATCATTTAGGCATATGATCCATCTACTTTGGAAATGTTTCTAGGAAGGATTCCTATGTTTTTAATTTTGTGATTCTTTCACCTCGTGGTTATTTTGGGAAAGAAATTTAATGCCAGACATTAGTGGACAGGTAAACAAACATTTTATAATTGAAATGACCATTCCATGATATCCTCTCTTTATTGTTTGATTGTATTTTGAACTTTTACTTTTATTTTGTTTTGTCTTTTAGCTTTAAAATTGAAAATACTTGGTATCATATCCATTTAAACAACAACCAAAACATGAAGGTAATGTTAGTATTATAGTTGTTTTGTGTTAAAATATTTTCATTATTATTTGAAAAGAATACTTTCATGTTCTTATTTGAGAACATGTTGTGTATATACTTTACCAAGTTGTGCATTAGAGAATGAACTGATGTTGAGATTAAAACGATAACGATGAGACATCACACCTCATATTATTGTGGTAAATCTTTCTATGTTACCCATATTATTTCTATTGTATTTAAATTAGTAGTGCCTTTATTTGAGAAAATTACTTTTCCTTCCCTATTGTGTGTTTAGGTTCAATGTTGTCTTTTATTTTTTTTTTCTAAGTCCTTATATTTTATATTTTTTGTTTGGTGTTTCTTGTTACAAGGCGATGCATTTGATTACAAAGGTCCATTGTACAACATGCAATCAATGAATTGAAAAAATTAGTGGAACACAACATTTGTGAATACCTTGGGTGCCCTTTAAAACAGAAAAGGAGTTTTGTGCCATTGGGTTTCTCCATTTGATGTGTTTCCATACCTGGAAATATATTTAAAGGTAAAATCTAATGAATTATTAAGATTGAAATGAATAATTTTTTTCCTATCTACCTTGATTTTGTATGCACGTATCCTTCAGTAGTAATGCAATTCAATGTGTACAGTCTTGTAACTCAATTGAAAAAATAGACAAAATAATAAAATACTTCTGACATGAAATATATCGATGTAGACTCATATAGAGATATATTTGTTGGTTTTATATCCCAGTAGACCAGAAGGAACTAATTTTGACAGAGGTGATAACTACAAGGTAGGTTAAAGTAGAGATTTAATATTCATTACAAGAAGTACCTACCCTATGATTCCTTAGTTAGAAGCCACAAACTTAGCCCTATTCCTCTTGTCTTCTCCAAGCCCCATTGGAGGTGGAAATTCCCCCATGCATGCTTTTATGAAGAGCTGGAGTGCTTAACCTTTTTTTGGTTACTAGTGATATTGACCCATCAAAGTCTAAAGAGAGAGAAGAGGTTGCTGAAGTTGAAAAAATACATTGACCTGTCAAAGAGTATAACCTGAATGGCTAGCTCCGATGGATGTGGGCATACAAGAATAGAGTATAGAATGGTGGGAAGTACTACTACATTTGTGACACAAGAGGTGCCTTTATAGAAGTTAGCCTTTGACCTTGTCAAATGCTAGTTATGTCTAATGAAGGATCTATAATTTCACCTAGAGTAGCCAAGTCCTCTTTACAACCCAATATGGATGAACGATTTAACTAGGTGAGGATTCTGTAACTGAATTTAAAGAGGCTAGGTGCATGATATGGCCAACATAGCTGAGATATGTCCCTAGGTAAATCTTATATGTCAAGATGTATTATTTATTAAAAGAATTATATTTTGGTTTTCTATCTCTCTCTGAGTTTAATAAATCTAAGGTTAAGATGTCTTTATGTTGTTCAATCATTCATCTAGAAATGAATTGAATAAAGTCTATCACTCACATCAACATTTGTTGTCTCTTTTTTTTCCTATAAGAAGCCTCTTCCTATCACTCATTTTCTTGTCAACAAGAGCTACCACAACCATGAAAACCATTTTAATTATGTTTTGAAGCATTGGGAGTTAGATTTAGTGCATTCTTAGAAAGAGGATCATTATGGGAAGTAAGAAGAAGGTTCTGGTCAATGATTTATTTCATGAATTTCTTCTCAAAACAATATTATTCATGTCCCTTAGGAAACATTCATGGCTTTTTAAGGTCTTGTTTTTTCCATGTCTTTATAGTTAGTTTATGTGTGTGGTTTAGATAGTGTTTCAACCACAGTTCTCTTCCTTTAGTACAGTTTCATTTAGAACATTGTACAATAGCATTAAGTATAATAAACAGTCCCATCCTTTAGTGGTTTGTACAATAGTCGCGAGGGTACACTAGTATTTGTGGAGGAGAGAGATATGGTGCTTTAGTGTACACTATTGCTCTATTTTCCATATACTATCATAGGCTCACTAGTATAGATTCACTATTTTTTTTACTTGGATAAGAAGATGATGACAAATTTTTATTTTGCAGTGACAAGGATAACTATGTATTGGAGCTAGACCTTGAGCCCTTCAATTCATCCTTTACTTTCCCAACACAACCATCTTCCATTAGTAATGGAGTTCAATTTTTGAACCAACATTTGTCTTCAATTATATTTCATGATAAATAAAGCATGCAAACATTGTTGGATTTCCTTTGAGCACACAAATACCACAACCCTATCATTTCTCTTTCCTTGGATAATATATTGCATCATTGTGTTTCATAGTTAATTCATTATTCTTCTATGCATAATAAATCTCTATCAAATAGCAGAGAAGGATGGCCTAAATTTTTTAGAGATATATAATATCAATTAATTAAAAATTAGTAGGGCTATTTCAATTCTCATCTTTCTATTTCACTTTTTTCGAGAAAACTATATATTCAAATACAAACTCATTTCAAATCAAACTAGAGTAGAGAAGCATAATTATAAAGATGTTTCTCTATCCACTACCCTGCAATGACATTATTTTTCTAAATTATACCTAAATTTCACTACTAATAACCTAGGTTTATATATTTCTCTTAGAACCAAATTGACATCATGGTAAACATACGAATATACCATTAAATATGAACTAAAGATGATTCAAAGAATTTCACCTTTAGCCTAAGCATGTGGTAGAGTAATATATGAGGTGTGAAGTTTTATTAGAAGCACTGTTTGTTTGTTTGTTTTGGTTAGAAAAGAGTTCTCTATTGGTTTTATGTGACTCTCAATTTATCATATGTAGCATGTTGAGAAAAGGGAAATAATATGTGACATTTATCTTGTAGAAATTCATGTTGAGTGAAAGGATATAGAGTTTAACCAAGCTACAGTGTGCTTTGGTAAAGGCAGAGGAAGATCTTAAAAAGCTTCCTAAGAATACACCTCATACATAGTTTGAATATAAGTAATATATGACTTTTTCTTTTGTAGATATGTTCTTTTTTCTACCCAAGATATCACAACAAGAAAAATATTGATATTCTAGAAATTGTTTGAAGACCTGTAACAACTCTGGTCAAAATTCCATGTAATAAAGTTGATAAAGGAACAACAATAACCAAGCTCATGGGACACGTATTCCAAATTGGATGTTTGGAAAAGAATCCTAGCAGGTGTTATTATGGCTAAGTGAAATCAACAAAGGAAATCACAAAGGCATTGGAAAGGCATGAGGAATTAATTGACATTTTATTTATGAAAATAATGGAAATTAGGAGAAAAGGAAGGTGAAAGGTCACAGGTTGCATGTGAGGAGGAAAATGAAGGAGAATAATGGAAAATGAAAAAAAAAGACCTCATTAACAAAAAGGGTTCTGAGGATCGGTTGGTACCTTTTTTGTCAATGCAATTTTGGAGCTTCTCTCTCTCTCTCACTCTTGGGATATTCGTATGTCGCATTGGATCAAGGAAAGCAAAGGAAGGACAAAGAAGGAAATGGAAACAAAAATCAAGAAAGGAAGGGAAAGATTAAGTGGCTAACCTGGGTTTACTTGCAGGTATTGAATTACATGTGTGATATCCTTAACAGATTTGGCATGCATGGTACATGCATGTGTCTTGTTGGTTCTCTTGTTGTCATTGGCATGAATTTTTCCATGTGTTACAATGTTTTTCAACCTTGTCTTTCCATTTATGGATAACCATGGTGTGGTGGGTTCTCTTATATTTGGTTGATATAGATTGTCGGATGGACTAAAATTTGAATGGGGTGGCCTCAATATTATTCAAAAAGCTTAAGAATCTTGGGATGGGATACACAGTGATGCTTGGTTGTGAACACCTCAATTGAGCCTAGGAATCCTTGAACTGTGAATGGAAGGATACATGGTAAATCTTAGAGGTGAATACCCATTAGGGGAGTTTTGATGTATAAAATGGACCTCCTAAGGAAATTATAAAATAATAGTGGAAATAATAAAATAATATTATATTACATAATCAAATTTTAGACAAAATAAATAAAAACTACTTTTTCAACTCATATTTTAAACTTATCTCCCTATGGGTTTACTCAAATTTCGAGTGGGAACACTTATTTGATGTAGAATTTGATTCCTCATCCAAGGAGTACCCATGTTGCATAATTTCAATGGAACTTGCTACACAAAAAATGAGAAATACATGAAAAACATGATTGCAATCATGTTTTTTCATGTATTTCTCATTTTTCATGTAGTAGGGTCCATCGAAAGTAGGCAAGATGGGTACTCCTTGGATAAGGAATTAAATTTTTCATCCAATGAGTATTTCCACTCAAATTTTGAGGATAACCTTAGGGAGGTAAGTAAAATATACAAGTTGAAAAAGTAGTTTTATTGTTTTATTATTTTTTAATCTTTTTACTTTTTTAGCCCAAAAATGGTGAATCATCCCCGAGGGTTGACATGATCATCTTGAATCTTTGGTTCTTATAAATTTTATTTTGGTTGTACATTTTTCTTAAGAGGCCCATTTTAGACCTCAAAAGTTCTCAAATGCTTGATTGGGCCTATGAATCCCTTGATTAAAAATGGCAGGATACATGATAAATACCATAGGGTGGTGACCTCGTAGGCCTAGGAATCCCTTGACCGATAATGGTGGGATACACGGTCAAGCCAAGAGGTTGAGACAAACAAATTCCTCATAGTTTAGGTGGAGAGATCCATAAGCATCCATTCCTATTTAGGGCCTAGTGATCTAGTGAGATTGTGGTAAAGCCTCATTGTAATGATGATGGTTCAGGCCTAGGAATCCATTGGTGGGATATACGTTAAAGCCCGAGAAATCCCTGGTTGGTTTTTTTTGTGAGTCCCACATTCATGCTTGGAATATCACATGGGGGTGATTAGCTGAAAGAAAGATTTGGTTTAGCCCAATCTATGGTCAGGTGGTTCATGGAAATCCTAGCTTGGTTGGCTTATTCATTCACTAATAAGATCTCCTCTCCTTTGCTATTTCATGTGTAAATGTACTGGTTCATATGTGATTCTTATGGTTTATATATCCTTGTGATTTATGTTGGTCATATGTTGATTATGAGTATGTTTTATGACACACTTGATTTATGGCTCTCATCATGTTTTTACTATCTAATGCATGTATAATTAACATATGACCTAATAGATGATAATGCCACTATTGTGATAAGGAAAAAATTATTCTTTACGAATATCAGATGAGTATGAAGCCCTTATGCTAAGATATATTTTGATGGCATGTAGATTACATATTTGTGATATGTTTGACAAAATGCATGTCATGGATAGTAGGGGTCAGATCAAGTAATTATACCAATTATTTCATTCATAACCTCATTCCATTGTTATTTTTCATTCCTAAAAGTTTCATGAAGTTTTGGTAGTGGCCCGAAACCTAGCCTTGAAAAACTGGCTTGGTATCTAGGGTCGCTAGCATATAACTGCCTGAAGAAGTCCACAATCATTAGCATGCCTTGCTGTGGGAGTGATTGAAAGGACTCAGTCTCATTCATGGCTTGTCATGGGAGTGATAGAGAGTCAAAATCAGTCAAATTTAAAATTTTGTAAGGGGTTGGTCACCTGGAAGGGTTTGTTGCCTCCTGAGGGTTTTGTAGATGCATGGAAGGTCAGAATGGTTTTGTTTTGTCGGTTCCACTTCCTTAACTATACACGCGGATTTAAATCACATCATAGTAGCTTACTATCACATGTTTACCCCAGTGGACCAGTTACCTTGGGTAAATGTGGGAGGAGGGCATTATAGAGTGGTATCAGAGCTTGGTTCACCCCTTGGATTGGATGGCTGATGTGTTGGCCATCCATACATGTTAGTTTCATATATGTTCTTGTGATTTTGGTATATGTATTTTTTATGTACTCATGGTTGCAGTTGTGTCACCATGTGCAAGTTGATGGTGTTGCTGTTGGATGTGTTTGTCGTGAGTGTATGTCCGTTATGCATTGGTTATGTAGGTCAATGTTTATATGTTGTTACGCATACATTGACATGGTTATAGTTTTCATGCATGAGACCATGGTATGTGGTTGGTATGGTCATGTATGGTAACTAGATGATGTTTGAAATGATGTTAATGTATTGATATGATTGTGTTCATACATGTATTATGATAATTTGGTTGATCTTGTAGACCATATATCTTCCCCTGAACTATACTGAGGTATGTTGATTATGTTCTTTTTTGGTTTAAGATGACATGGCGTATTCATAGGAAGAATATCAAACATGAATAGAAATATGGTAGACTACAGTTCAAGAGACTCTCCCTATGGATCAATTGAGCAACATGGTGTTGGGAACTTTTCTGATATAGAAGACACATTGAGAGGCTTGAAGGAAAAATAAGAAATTGCAAGGCAGATAATGATAGAATTAGGTAGACACAAGAGAAATAAGCAAACATTTATCCAGTAATCCTTTAGAGTTTGTTACAATGGAAGAGATAAGGACTTCTTAGTATCAACCATGGGTAGGAGGACAATACTAATGGGAAATATGGTAGTAGATATCACGGTGATCATAGGTCAGATAGGGATGAAAGGATGTGAGATGGCAAGCTCTTGGATACTCTAGATAGGAGAGGTGATGGGCACAAGTTATATTCTAGCTTTGGTTCTAATAGGTGCTATGATTGTCATTATTATCGTTCATATAGGAGGAGTGATAGGCGATATTTTCTAGATGAGTTCAAGAAATCCAAGCCACCTACATTTGATGGATATTTGAAGAATCTGGAGAATACATAGGCACCATTACTTAGGATGAATAAATTCTTTGACTTGCATGAATACACAAAGAATATGAAGGACAGAATAGCTATCTTCAGCCTCAAAGGGAAAGAAAACATATGGTGGGAAGATATGAAGTGGGTTAGAGACATTAGGACAAAAGAGTTGAGTTGGCATGAATTCAAGATACTTTTAAGGAAGAATTACTTGTCAGAGAGGTACTACTACAACAAAGAAAAGGAATTTTACGATCTAAATATGGGATCAATGACAGATGAGGAATACATGACTAAATTCTTGGAGTTATTGAGGTATGTATCATATCTTAAGGATGAGAATTCCAAAGTTCAAATATTTATCAGTGGATTTGAATTAGCATTATTTGAAGAATCTGGAGAATACATAAGCACAATTACTTAGGATGAATAAATTCTTTGACTTGCATGAATACACAAAGAATATGAAGGACAGAATAGCTATCGTCAACCTCAAAGGGAAAGAAAACATATGGTGGGAAGATATGAAGTGGGTTAGAGACATTAGGACAAAAGAGTTGAGTTGGCATGAATTCAAGGTACTTTTAAGGAAGAATTACTTGTCAGAGAGGTACTACTACAATAAAGAAAAGGAATTTTACGATCTAAATATGGGATCAATGACAGATGAGGAATACATGACTAAATTCTTGGAGTTATTGAGGTATGTATCATATCTTAAGGATGAGAATTCCAAAGTTCAAATATTTATCAGTGGATTTGAATTAGCATTTATAGATCGAATTAAGTATGATGAGCCTCGGTCACTTGAGGAAGTCATTGATAAGTTGAAGGATTGTTATGAGTAGTCAAAGGATAAGTCAGAATCAAATCAGGGTTGGAAAGGGAAAGACAAAGCTAAAGGTAAATGGCAGCTGAAAAGAATAAGGCCTCAGGATGCAGGTGAGAAATAAAATGTTGCACCTTATATGAATTTCAACGTAGCTAGACAGGGACATTGGCCATGACCTTGAGGACAACATAATAGAGGTGATTGTATGGGACTATTGTGGTATTGTATATGTGGAAATGAACATCTAAATAGAGATTATCTATAGTATCAGGGTGGCAGGCATTAGATCTACAATGCATAGGAGGCAACGAATTCCATGGATCTATGCAGCATTAGGTAATAGGTAGGAAGATCACCAGACATCTATTATTGAGATGGACGGTAAGATTTTTGATCAATTTGTTTCTATTTTGATTGACCCGAGATATAATTATAGTTATGTTAATCATGACCTAGTGGATAAGTGTGGTTTGAATAAAGAGGTGCATGCAAAATCTTGGTTAGTGCAGTTGGATATAGCTACAAAGAAGCGAGTTCATCATTGGGTAAGAGATTGTGCATTCGAGTTGAATGGTATGCATACATCAACACATTTGAATGTATTGTCATTGGGGTCATATAGTATGCTTTTGGGTATGGATTGGTTGTATATTTATAGGACTAAGGTAGTTTGTTATGATAAGGCAATTGAGTGCTTGGAAGATAATGGAGAACAAAGGGTCTTGTAGGGTAAGAAGAAGGCAACATCGGTTAGAATGGGGAAAACAATGCAGGAAAACTATAGTCACAAAAAAGTGTTCGCATTGTTTGCAGTGCATATTTATAGTGATAAAGGTAAGGAGGATAAGGATATGGAGATATTAAGAAGGTACCTGATGTTGTAGCAGTTTCAAGATTTCCTTTTGTTGAAGGCCCCAAAAATCGGGTCGACAACAAGGGGGATACCCGCCCAGTCCGAACCTTGGTTGGTAGCTCCTTATCCATTTGGTATAGCAGGTCCGACTGAGGATATAGGACCAGTTTCCCAATTCAGTGTGTGTGTGAGAGAAAGATGGGTATTTCTGCTCTAAATGGAATACTTCTATCCTAATTATAATCTAATGCCATGCTATTATATTCTAATAAATAGAAAAACATCGAAATTTATGCTAACCCGGGGTGTGATCTTTATTTTATGCGATCTAAAGATATTTCAAACAATAACTGGTAATAAAGATCATTCAGCTATCATAAGAAAAGAATTCGATAAAGATGAACTACTTCGTATAAGAAGTGAGACAAAATAGTTGTGAAAACTTATCGCATAAATGAGCTATTTATAGACTAAACATAAACAAATAGTTATCAACGTACAAAAGTGCCAAAGATAACTCAGACATTCATGCTGTAATATATAAACAACTAAAATCTGAAAATCACTTGAACGCATAAGCAGAAATGGTTAAGAGATAAAAGTACCATTCATAACTAGTCCTACTCATGAGCTTCAAGTGACAATTGATTTATCTCTCCTTGATTTAACATCCAAAGAGTACAGAAGTGCAACATCAGTAGCATATATCAAATGCAAATATCAAATAAACCCTATTCCATTCATTCACCAAAACCTCCTCTGAGGGTGCAAAAGTGCATGCTCTGAGGACAAGTTTTTGATAAATTTCTGGACCCTTCTCTAAATGCATGAGAAGGGTTTAAATACTACTAACTAAATAACTTATTTACAGAAATTGAGGATTCGGTTTAAATGACTGTCCTCTTTCTAAGAAAAACTATTTCTAAAATTAAATCTACTATCTAACTATTTCTAAACCTACTCCTTAATGTCGCAAGTATTCAGTATTTTCCAGGGTGGAGTCGGCTGACTGCCTTCCGCCTTTGGTTGAGTTAAGCAAACAAAATCGGAAAGAGCTAGCATTATCTTCTCATTAAAATTGATGATATACTTGAAAATCATCCAATGAATATGTATCATTACCATGTATGTTTGGTAAAAATCCCAATTTCAAGTTGGTTAACCCTTGGACTTCTTCTACTTTTCCTTTAGTATTCTATTTCCAGTTTGTTTCTATCATTGATTTCTTGCAATTTTTGGGGCTTGGAGGTGACTGAGTAACTAGGGGTCTTCCTTTTCGAACATTTTTTCTTAGCGATGCACGATTAGCGCTAAGCGCTAATCGCGCATCGAAAATTGCCTCTGTTTCTTGATCCGGGCTTCCCTGATGCATTTTTTGCCTCTTGTGCCTTTTTCTCTCATCTGGTATAAAGCTCAAAATTTATAAAAATAGTGATTCTATGAGCTCTTGACCCTGAGAATTAAACTGTCTATTTCTGGTATCAGCATTGTTCAGTACCCATTCAACCATGGTTGTATATGAGAGATCTGTGATAGATGCCTCAGAAGAGTTCCGCGGCTCTTTTTCTTCCTTAAGTGGATTAGGTGTGCCTTCCGAAATGTTTATTGGAGCATTGTCTTGCCTCCTCATAGTTTTCTGCATACTACCTTTCATAACGCTTTGTCCTTCTTTCCTGCAGTTTACATTGAGGTGGAAGTAATGATAAAGGACTAATGACAGGAAAACTTTTAAATGCCAAAGATATGCAAAACATGCCACCTTACGTGAGCTATTTATTCGAAAAACACAACACCATACTTCATTAACAACTGGCAATAACTCATTAATTCGCATTAAAATACATGACCAACTCTTTGCTGAAAAAGTTTTCTCAAATAGTGAGCCAGAACCAACTGCGATGGAGGGGTCCTGCGATTTTGCTTTGTGGTATTGCAGATTGCTGTATCGCAAATCGCAACATCATCGTGCTCTTTTTTTATCGGAAGGTCACAGTATCGCAATATTGCAACATCGCAATATCGTGGTATCGCAATTTTGTAGTATCACGGTATCGCAGTATCGCAGTATCACAATATCGCAGATCGTTATAATCCTTATGTGTGATTCATGTGATTTTTGCGATGCGCAATATGCGATATTGCATATCAGCGATTTTTTAGAGTTTTTCAATGTGAGTGTTTCTTTAGTGTATGCGATGCGATGAGGTTTCACGTCACAATCTCGCTTTTTGTCATTTTACCTCATTAGAAGCTGTACCCTATCATTATTTGTGCGATATCTCTTAAGGAGTGAATTTAATTTTTCTCATTATGAAACTTAGGTTTTTTAGATTCTTCAAGGTATTTTCATAAGTCCATGATGTTGTAAGTTTCATCTAAAAAGGAAAATGTAACACTAACTGATTTTTTGATTTTTACTGAGGGTCCCCACTTATTTAGTATTAGCAATAACACTTCATAAGGAGGGGGGTTTGTAGGAATTTACAGGGTAAGTTCCTCGGAAAGAACACCAAAAGGACATCGCTCACAACCAGATCTCAAATCAATACACCAGTATTTTTTGACATGGTTAAAACCCTCAAAGAGGGAAACAGTCCACGGCCTGAGCCAACATGGCCACTTCAGGCAATTTATTAATCAAAGAATGAAAATTTACATAAGCTTTCTCTCATAGATGGATTTCCCAAACAATGACCCTCCATGCGCTTTAAATAGAACTCATGGACCAATCGGGTGTCAAGCCACAGATCAAGTGTCGATAATACCGAGGAGAGAGTGAACCGTTGGATCACTACATATCGTGACCGTCGGATTGTAAGTTACAAAATGTACAAAAATAAAGAAACACACTTTACCTAACTCTATACCTAACTCTATACTAGACCAAGTTGAACTTAACTATTTCCTATGTGT